>JASDQU010202521.1:0-19015 GCA_032191745.1 Picea mariana | reverse complement strand
GGTCTTCAACCCAAAGTTAGAGTTTCTCCATTCTTGATTCACCTTCCTTGTGTCCTCATCATGAATTTCATGGGATACATTTTCACTTTCAGGTGTCCTCTCTAATACGGAATGTTTCAACCCTACCATGATCTCCTCTTTGAAACCATCCATCTTTGCCTCCAACTTAGCTTCCATCTCTTGTAGTTCATCTTTTTTTAATGTCTTCTTTTGTAAATCATTTATGTCACTACGCATTTCTTCACCTTCATCAAGAGTCCAAGTAGGATTTTCTGGAGGCTTATTTGGTGTAGAAGTTCCCTTTTTTGGTGGCATGTTGGCCAAGTATCACTTGAAACCTTGATTTTGAGGTGGTTCTGCTAGACAATCTTTCTTTTATTATATCTCCAAAATTCCAGCCCTTTTGAGTATGGAATTTATCTTTTTGTAGGTCTCTAATATTTCTTCTCTGCAATGCCACAGGTCTGATCAAAATTGGAAGCGCTAAGTGGAATTTACAGTAACCTCCCCACACCTCGCTGATTTTTATCCTTTCGAGGAGATCTCACTTGTATAGTATGCCCCACACAAAATAATTGATAAAAATTCTGAAACTCGTACCAGAACTACTACATTTTGTTCACTATCCAATGCAACTAGTCTCACTGAAATTGGATACTCTAGAGATAAGTTATGATTGTTTTACCCGGAACACATGCTTGAGACTAGTCAATAGGACTAGTCAGATACCCTATCTTCCACAGGGTGTATCTACAAATTTATGATGACCTAGAAGATGAAATTGTTACCACAGATACCTTACTAATTTATGTGAATATCCTATGGATTTAAAGGTCTAAAACA
The DNA here is from genome assembly GCA_032191745.1 of Picea mariana. Taxonomy (NCBI): domain Eukaryota; kingdom Viridiplantae; phylum Streptophyta; class Pinopsida; order Pinales; family Pinaceae; genus Picea; species Picea mariana. The sequence goes on along the minus strand of JASDQU010202521.1, from coordinate 18,172 downwards.
TTATAGAAAAAATTTTATAATGAAAATTCTGCAATGACTCAATTTAGGATGATTCCAAAACCCTATCTTAGAAAGGATGTATCTCCAAAAGTATAAGGCCTCAGGAGCTGAAATTTTAACCCAATGTACGTTGATCCGTATACTAAATATCCTCCAAGTCGTTCCTTCTGAATCATCGTAGAAAAATAGTTATAGTGAAAAGTCCAAGTTGTCTCAGATGTAGCAACGAAACCACAGGACCTTGACCTCTGATACCATATGTTAGAAACCCAATATCAATATAGCATAGAAAAACCTCATAATAAGTACTCAACACCTTGAAGAAGAGATAAATTCATATAATAAGCCTCTTCGAGGGGGAAACGTCCTTATGCCCACATAAATGTTCAATTACAAGATGATTCTAAATGAAATTGTCTCCTTGGTATATATAGAAGACTAGGAGGTATAATTACAACTAATGGAATAAAGGTAACATAAATAAACTAATATTACTAATGTAATATTCCCCAATTAAGGGGTAATGAGCCAATATTTAGGGATAACAAAAAGAAAAAGATTATAGAGATATTTTAAAAGAGAGTTTCTCACAATCGCTCATCAACAAATGACATTCCATTCTCTTTTAAATAGAGATAATGGAACAATCGGGTGTCAATCCACAAATCAATGTAGCCATTAAGATAGAGAAGAATATGAATGGTCGGATCACTCTATGTCGAAAAAATATCGTGACTGCCAGATTTCGTAACTACAAATGCATACTATTTCATACTAAAGAAACACATTATTGAAGAGTGTTTTATGACACACCATCAATGAGAAGGGAATATCCGGAACAGGGTTGTCTATTTAACCAAATTCGTTTGGGATAATCTACCCTGATAGGTTTTATTGATCCATTAGCCAAATAGGATTCTAAAATAACTAAAATATGTAAACTAACTAAAGGTATAATTCTATCAATAAACACATTAATACAATTGCTTAACTAATAGTATTTTATATAGTAAATATATATAATTACAAAGTGTAAATAAAGCCTCGTGAAAATGATTATTTTCAACTAATGGATTAAAACAAGATGAAAATAAAAGGGAATTGTTTTTATACTATAGATGATGAAATAATAAACAATGAGTGATTAATATTATAAATGATATAACGTTAATGGACAAAGAATTTAATGTTTAAATGATGTAATCATTATTCATTCGCAAATTAACAAATAAAATAAAATATAAACTAACTAACCTGATGTTCATCAACAGTACTAAGCTAGATTCTTCTTTATGTATTTGTATAAGCTCCACTTAATATGTTTCAAGTATAAATCTATGAGAAAAACAAGAACAATACTTCTTGAAACAACTCAAACAAGTCATGTATATTCCATAACAAGTCTATGATGATAGAAAGACAAATAGGTTTTATCTCATGTGACTTTAAAATATTCAATAACTGGAAATGAAAGAAACTCCAACTCTCAACAAATGGTATTACCAACTACCCAACATTAGATGTAAACTAAAAATGCATACATAGACGATCAGTCACAAATATCAATAGAACCAAAATATAATGAACCAAGTAAAGAAAGACAGAACATGAAAAGTTATATGCAGAACAAACTAAAGCTAGTTCAATACAACTAAAATTTCACATCTAGAAATTACATGAGAAACAATGATAACATTACATAGTCTACAAAAGGACGAAAGCCAAAGAGTAAATTGTATCTCATATATTTTCAAAAAAATAAGTCCATCATATGGTCCAAGAGGAATCGCGCAGACCAGTACCTGGCCAGTATTTAAAGAGAACTTTTGGTTGTCATGTATAACACTGCTCCAACAACCTATCTATTAAGAGAAATCTATACCAGAAGGTTGTATAATTCTAAGATTGTGATAGTGTCAGGATAAAAATCACTTTGACTGATAATTTTAATCTTATTTAAAATGCAGAAAGAACAACTTTCAAATCATGATCCTTAGTGAAGATATAATAGATTAATCGACAATAAGAAAAATATCAATTGAACAATTATATATTAACAAATATGAATTACATGAATAAACTAAATATAATACAAGATTTGTATCAAAATAATACAATCATCAAGATCAAGATAATTTGGATAATAGACTCTTAAAGATTGAAAAAATTAATACATAAATGATAGCAATTAACCATGTATTGATAAAGCAGGCTAAAGATAATTTAAATCAATGCATAATAAATTACTCAAAGAATATGAATATATTATAATGAAAATAAAACCATTTTACTCACAGGACAAAAGCCATTAAGCAATCTAGAATTTCATATTCTTCTTCAAAAATATTTTTTCATTCTACGAAAATTCCAACCATCTGTTACTCCATTTGAAAACAAAAAGTTTACAAAATAAATAATATACAAAAAAGAAAGGATAAAAATCCTCCTCTAAATTTTTTGGATCCCGTGGGCTCTGAACTTTCTCATATATTTATGTAATGAATGAACATTCTAGGCATCACTAATAATTTATGCCACCTGAAATTTGCCTCGTAAAGAAACAAAAATATCTCTCAAATTGCGCATTTGTTTGGGAAAACTCTCTAGAGTAAGATACATGGGTCCATTCTGCAGATAGGTTTTCAACTATTTCTTCAGATTCCTCACGATTTGTTTGCAATCAGTCCTGCAACATCGTCTTTCTGTTCTTGAACGCATTTCAAAATCTTATATGTTGTTGCTCATAAATTATTTGCATCAATCCAATGTTATTTTTGGATCAATTATCTTGAACGTATTTAGATAATAAAATCAAGCCATGATCAAATCCGTACCAAATAAATGATAATAGAAATCTGTGAAACAAAAAGAAGCCAAATTAATAACCTAAAAATTGTGAACAAAACAAAATCTAGAACAATAAAATTAAAATGAAATTAAACTAACTATAAGTTCTAAACAAATATTTTTTATATTTTCCTTTCAAATATGATCTTAAAATTCTAGAATCTTCAAGTTGATGGAGAGGAGAAAATTATTAATTTTGGGTTTTCACAAAATCAAACAAATACTAGATAAAATTTTTTTTTTTTGAAACAAGATGCAAACTAACAAAATAATTTAATTAATTAAACCTACCAAATGATTTTTTGAAAATGATTGCTAATGAGAAAAAGACGAAAAACATAATCATAATTTAAATGAAAGTAATTAGTTGATAAAAATTAATGTTTTTGTTTAAATTAAGATTTCTATGTTCGTCTCTTCCTCATTCAAATTTGATCAAATGTGAACAAATGTCATAGAAAAGATGTGTCGCAATAAAAGTTCTTCCTGTAAAATCATTTTTATTAATCCATGTCTTCAACCAAGCCATTCTCATAGTAGATAAATTCAATACAAAAGAGGTAATAACAAACTCCCAAATTATGAAGCTCGTCCATCAACATCAAAACTTTGTAGAAAGAAAAACAAAATGGCATTTGAATTTCATGAAATTCAAACCAAGAAAAAGAAAAGAATATAAATTCATACCAATACCAATCTAATCAATTCAAACGAAAAAAAAACAAAAAACAAAGAATCCAAGTAAAATTACGAGGGACCCTAGATTTTGATTAAAAATAAAGAAGGGGGTTGTTGGGGCCCAACAAATGACAACTCACTGGGCGAAGCAATTATCTATGTCCTATTAAACTTTCATCGCAGGGAAGAAGAATAAGACTTAGATATAATTTTAAGCTACTTTGAAACAAATCCACTTTAATATTACATAGTATTGAGATTAGCTCAGATTTAAAGGAAAATATTAGAAAAGAAGAAAAGAATGTTTTTACAGAGGATTATAGCTTGAAGTTGTGTTTTAATCAAAGAGTCACGATGTTTATAAAATGAATTCAATACCATTGACAGAGCCACTTCTGCCAACAGGCATCCATAGCCTCGACAGGGATGTCATTTAACCCACTCAAATTCTTTAATCTCATCCAATAGTTGTATCCACATGATGTATACTTCCATAAAAGTTAATTTAAAATCATATACATGCTACCTCTCCACCCGAAATTGCTTCGTTTCAATCAGTCATGTTCAGTACCTCGATGACGTTGTCTTGGTATCATGTGTGCATTTACCCACTGCCAGCGAGCTTTATTAGTACCTCGACATGTTTACACACACTTCCCACACTTAAGTGCTTCCAACCCTCTTATGCCACTTTTAAATAATAATACAATTATAGATTTATTGATGAAAAAGAGAGCGGGGTGATACTGGAGGTTAATTGCAATACAAGTGAACAAATGTTCATTTTTTTTATTTTCTTTCAAAACTGGAAGTTTTATCATGGTTTAGAGATTTTAGATTTCGGTTAAGAAATCATATAGAGAATGGGGAAGAACTTAAAAGTGATATTTTAAGAATAGGGACGGTGTAAAACATCTAAGGATAATCGTAATTCCCAAATATCTTGACACATTTCAGGGGTAATACTCTGAGAAATATCGTTTAGAATTTCATAGTACTCAACTAACTTACAAATAAATTATCTAAGATGAACCTTAACATCAGAAACTGTTTGAACTATTTCAAATTGATTTTAAAAACATAAGTCCTGAAATGAATGCTTCCTTCGACAATCGTTATTTGATCAGAAATATATTTATTCAAAAAGACAGACAAGAAGAAAGTGCAATCAAAGAAATCAAAGCAATCAAAGAAAACAAAAAAACACACAACAAACTGAATCAAATTTTATTAATGGGATTCAAAATCAAAAGTATATCAAAACAAACAAAATCGAAATAGAAAAAGCTCATAACAAAACTAGGCCAACCTCTCATAGAGAAAGAGGATCAAAAGGAAAAACTACACAGTTCAGAGTTTTTTGTATATACAGGTTCTTTTCTTAAGATAGTGATGCATGATACATCATTTTGACCAAGCTTATTATTAAAAGTCACAGAAAAATCCTTAAACAGGATGAGTGCAGTTATGTGCAGTGGTAAGTTATGTTTGTCAGGCTAAAACTAAGATCAAATCCCTAATCTCTTTGTTAATGCTTCATAATATCTGAAATCATTGCATAGTGCTGCCAAGTTTTGAAAAAGAAACATTTAATCAAGACAACTGCAAAAGGGAAAAAGAAAGGAATTGAAAGAAGACTTCCCTGACAACATTCAGACAATGGTTCTCTTTGCATACCCACATGCCTTCATAACTGCATTATTCAAAGGAAAAAGTCAAAAGGCAAGAAAAACCCAAAAGGACTCTATTCCTACACCTACTCTAACTTCTACATAGATCAAAACACTAAGTAAAATTGTATTTCCAGTGCATCCGCAAGAGAGTCTTCAATCTTGCAAGGCATAGAAAGGTGAAAATAAGAATAAAAGAATCTAGTATTTGCAGATACAAAAAAATATGACATGCTCACCTACTATATATTCATTTAAAAACAAAGCAAGCACTACCTTACCATTCTTTTGAAACTTCTTGATGTATGAATCATCTATCCATTATGCAATCTTGTCATGATATGGGTCATAATGGAATGGAAGAACGTAAGTAAGTTTAGAAAACTTGTCAGTATTATGGGGACCTGACATAACCATCATACAAGGCCGAAGTGCCCCATCCTCCTAACAATTCTCCAAGTGTTCATCAATTTCTTCACATGGAGGATCTAAAAAAATCATGTTAACCTTACTTCCTAGATATTTAGGTAGAAACAAAGCAAGAACAAGTTTATCTTTAATATGAAGATTTAATAGATATGAATCCTCAAGCCATTATAAGATCCTCTCACAAAAGTTAGAATGAAAGCTACGAATTTGATGAACTAGATCTGTCAATGTGGAATGCATCATAAGAGGATTCATGACATCAATTAAATCATTGGTTTGAACACTTCCTTTCATGAGATGGATCGTTTCAAAACATGAAACATAATCATCAAAATTTGAACTAATCAAGGAATGAATATGCAATGTAGAATATTCGATCTCCATAAGAATGAGTGCATTGTCTTTTTCAAAAATAAATTGTGTAAAATCATCTTGCAACATATCTTTTTCCCATGCGAGTGATGAAAGTGAAAGAGCGTCAAATCCGACTTCATAAATGTTATGCTCAAAATTAATTTCACCAACTCTTGGCATATCAAAAAGATCGGATTGTGATGGAAAAGAGTAAGATATTATTGGTAAAATATCATGCACACCAGAATCTAATAAGATATTAGGATATAAAGAGTAAAATGAATTATAAATGAGCACATGAAAAGATTCTCTTGATCTATAATAATTAACAATGGTATTCTCAAGACATTCCTCTTCCCTTGCCTTAATACTTTCACTCTGTTTTGGTGATAAATCCTTCAACATAATATGATCATCTAAATTTTCCTCTTGTATGATAGATAATTCAAAACTTTCATGAAAAACATTTAATATTTCGTGTGGGTAAGGTATGATTTGTGGATGAAGGTTTAAGGTTTATTCTTCCAATCGCAGATTTACATATCTAATCAGTTTCATTGGAATGTTAGAATTCTTAAGATCATTTTCATTACCTAAGAGTTCTTCAATAATTGAATTTAAGTACTGATTAGAGCAAGAGTTAGAAGAATATGGACATTCACCTTGAACCAACATCAAATATTCTTCCACGATGGTCTAGGATTGAATATACAATGATTTAGAGGAAAAACCAGTTTGATTGTTAGTAAGAACCTGTTCAATAGATTCTACCTCCCTTGCTTCTTCAAGATTTTCTGATGGATTCCTTTCATCCTGCAAAAAAAAATCATCTTGCAATTGAGTGATAGGATTTCTAACTGATTCAACATCTGCGATTGAAAATGGTTAGATGAAAGGGGCACAAAAATTAGAGAGGAGATTTAGTACAAATGACATGTCATCAAGTTGAAATTTACAGAGAACATGATGGATGCTTGTTAAAAATGCCTCTGGAGATGAATCGTCATTGATTAGTAGAGCCTGAAATTCTTCACACAATCGATTGTAATCATAGATTTCAAAAACATCTAAAAATTCCTCTACAAATTGAAACAAATCAATAATGTGATATGTTGGAAAAGACTCAAACCAATGTTTAATCTGACCCCTGAAAGTAAAAGTGAACAATCTGCATAAAAACTTTAAATAAAAAATATCATGCATGATGCATTTACACCAAAACTTGTTAAGATGGTATTTTGCAGATACATTTCCCCCACCATCAAAGCTGAGTTTGGACAAGTGAGAGACTGTCTTGTTGGGAATATCATGTAATGAGAAGGGGAAAGTATATTACAACGCAGTGATTTGGGAAGGAGCCATGAAAAAATAAGAAATTGAAGAAATTGACTCCAAATAGTTATTTTGTCATCTAACCTGCCTTCTAGTGCATTATAAGATGACACAGAAGAAGAGTTTATAAATCTGGAATTATGACAGGCTAAGGGGTGAAACAGTTAATCATTAAATTTACCTCGACCCTCCTTCTAGCGACATTTATTGACGAGTTTTTTATGACACACCGTCAACGAGAAGGGAAGATCTGGACCATGGTTGTCTATTTAACCCAAGTCGTTTGGGATAATCTACCTTGACGGTTTGTATGGCTCCGTTAGCCAACTAGGATTCTAAAATAACTAAAATATGTAAACTAACTAAAGGTATAATTCTATCAATCATCACATTAATATGATTGGCTAACTAATAGCATTATATATATTAAATATATATAATTATGAGGTTTAAATAAAGCCTCGTGAAAATGATTATTTTCAACTAATGGATTAAAAGAAGATGAAAAATAAAAGGGAATTGTTTTTATACTATAGATGATGAAATAATAAACAATGAGTGAATAAGATTATAAATGATATAATGTTAATGGACAAAGCATTTAACGTTTAAATGATGTAATCATTATTCATTCACAAATTAACAAATCAAATAAAATATAAACTAACTAACCTGATGTTGATCAACAGTACTAAGATAGATTCATCTTTTTGTATTTGTATAAGCTCCACTTAACCTGTGTCAAGTATAAATCTATGCCAAAAACAAGAACGATACTTCTTGAAACAACTCAAAGAAGTCTTATATATTCTGGAACAAGTCTATGATGACAGAAAGACAAATAGGTTTGATCTCATGTGACTTTAAAATATCCAATAACTGAAAATGAAAGAAACTCCAACTCTTAGCAAATGGTATTACCAACTACCCAACATTATATGTAAACTCAAAATGAATAGATAGATGATCAGTCAAAGATATCAATAGAACCAAAATATAATGAACCAAGTAAAGAAATATAGAACATGAAAAGTTATATGCAGAACAAACTAAATCTAGTTCAATACAAATACAATTTGACATCTAGAAATTACATGAGAAACAACGATAACATTGCACAGTCTACAAAATAATGAAAGCCAAAGAGTAAACTGTATCTCATATATTTTTAAAAAAATAAGTCCATCATATGGTCCAAGAGGAATCGTGCAGACCAGTAATTGGCCAGTATTTAAAGAGAACTTTTGGTTTTCCTATATAATGTTGCTCCAACAACCTGTCTATTAAGAGAAAACTATAGTAGAAGGTTGTATAATTCTAAGATTGTGACAATGTCAGGATAAAACTCAATTTGACTGAAAATTGAAATCTTATTTAAAATGTAGAAAGAACAACTTTCAAATCATGATCCTTAGTGAAGATATAATAGATTAATCGACAATAAGAAAATTCTCAATTGAACAATTATATATTTACAAATATGAATTACATGAATAAACTCAATATAATACAAGATTTGTATCAAAATAATACAATCACCAAGATCAAGATAATTGGGATAATAGACTCTTAAAGATTGAAAAAAATAATACATAAATCATAGCAATTAACCATGTATTGATAAAACAAACTAAAGCTAATTTAAATCAATGCATAATCAATTACTCAAAGAATATGAAGATATTATAATGAAAATAAAACAATTTTACTCACACGACAAAAGCCATTAAGCAATCTGGAATTTCATATTCTTCTTCGAAAATACTCATCTATTCTCCCAAAATTCCAACCATCTGTTACTCCATTTGAAAAGGAAAAGTTTACAAAATAAATAATATACAAAAAGAAAGGATAAAAATCCTCCTCTGAATTTTTTAGATCCTGTGGGCTCTGAACTTTCTCATATACTTATGCAATGAATGAATAGTCTGGGCATCACTAATAATTTCCGCCACCTGAAATTTGCCTCGTAAAGAAACAAACATATCTCTCAAATCGCGCATTTGTTTGGAAAAAATATCATGAGTAAGCTAAATGGGTCCATTTTGAAAATGGGTTTTCAACCATTTCTTCATATTCCTCACGGTTTGTCTGCAATCAGTCCCACAAAATCGTCTTTCTGTTCTTGAACACATTTCCAAATCTTATCCGTTGTTGCTCAAAAATTATTTGCAGCAATCCAATGTTATTTTTGGATCAATTATATTGAAAGTATTTAGATAATAAAATCAATCCATGATTATCGGTACCAAATAACTGATAATAGAAACCTGTGAAACAAAAAGAAAGCAAATTAATAACCTAAAAATTGTGAATGACACAAAATCTCAAACAATAAAATTAAAATGATTTTAAACTAACTATAAGTTATAAACAAATATTGTTTATATTTTCCTTTCAAATATGATATTAGAATTCTAGAAGCTTCAAGTTGATGGAGAGGAGAAAAATATTAATTTTGGGTTTACACAATTAAACAAATGATAGATAATTTTTTATTTTTATTTTTTTTTAAATGAGATGCAAACTGAAAAAATAATTTAATTAATTAAACCTACCAAATGATTTTGTGAAAATGATTTCTAATGAGAAAAAGACAAAAACATAATAATAATTTAAACGAAAGTAATCAGTTGATAAAAATTAATGTTTTCGTTTAAATTAAGATTTCTATGTTCGTCTCTTCCTCATTCAAATTTGATAAAATGTGAACAAATGTAATAGAAAATATGTGTCGCAATAAAAATTCTTCCTTCAAAATCATTTTTATTAATCCATGTCTTCAACCAAGCCATTCTCATAGTAGATAAATTCAATAAGGAAGAGGTAATAACAAACTCCCAAATTATGAAGCTCGTCCATCAACATCAAAACTCTGTAGAAAGAAAAATGAAATGGCATTCGAATTTCATGAAATTCAAACCAAACAAAAGAAAAGAATATAAACTCAAACCAATACCAATCCAATCAAGTCAAAGGGAAAAAAAACGAAGAATCCAAGTAAAATTTCGAGGGACCCTAGATTTTGATTAAAAATAAAGAAGGGGGTTGTTGGGCCCCAACACACTAATAAACACACATTTATCTGACGACACAATAGACCAAGTAGATCTTAACTAACTCCTAAGTCTCTAAATATCCTAAAACATCATTCAAAACAAGATATGGGAATTATGAATTCATGGTAGTGCCATTTGGACTATCAAATGCCCCAATAGTTTTAATGTGTTTGATGAATGGAGTGTTCAGGGAGTACCTGGACAAGTTTGTGATTGTGTTCCTAGATGACATACTTGTCTACTCTAAGTTAGCAGATGGATATGAGCAACATTTAAGAATGGTATTGCAAGTTTTAAGAGAGAATAAATTATATTTTAAGCTAAATAAGTACATATTTTATCAAAAGAAGATTCACTACTTGGGGCATGTAATTCAATAGATGGGTTAGAAGTGGATCCTGAGAAGATAGAGGTCATTAGATGATGGCCAATGCCAAAGAATGTCATAGAGGTAATAGCATGCATGGGTATTTCCATTTATTACCGAAGATTCATAAAAGGATTCTCAAAGCTTGCAAGTCCAAAAACTTCTTTGCAAAAGAAGGGAGTGAAGTTTGAATGGACTTCCAAGTGTGAAGAAAGGTTCCAGTAGTTGAAGGAAATATTGACAAGTGCATCGATCTTGAATATTGCAGATCTAGATGAATATTTTGTTGTGTGCACTGATGCGTGCAAGGAAGGGCTCTATGGAGTTCTTAATCAAAAGGACCATGTGGTATGATATGAGTCCAGAAAACTAAAAGAGCATGAAATAAATTATGCTACGCATGACTTGGAGTTAGTAGTGTTTGTAAATGAATTCAAAATGTGGATGCATTACCTTATGGGTAATAAATTCGAGCTCATGAAGTGCATATTGTAGCCATCAACATGTATAGGAAAGATATAAAAGAACAAATTATTGTAGTAGCAAATTCAGATCAACATTATGTAAAAATAAAAGAAACATTACAGAAACGTAATTTTCAGCAGAAATTTAAATCTTATGAGTTAAAAGAAGATTAAGTTCTCATGTTCAAAGGAAAGGTATATGTACCAAATTCCAGTGAGTTGAAAATGCAATGTTGAAGGAAATGCATAATGTTCCATATGTCGAGCACCAAGGATATCAAAAAAAAAATGCAGTTGTAAGAATCCAATACTTTTTCTCAGGAACAAAGAAACAAGTGACTAATTACATAGCTATATGTCTATAATGCCAAAAAGTGAAGACTAAACATATGCATCCAGCATGTTTGCTACATCCATTACCTATTCTGGAATGGAAGTGAGAAGTTGTTACAGTAGATTTTATTACTAAGCTTCCTATAACAGCGAAGCAACATGATTCCATCATGGTGGTGGTGGATAAATTGACTAAGGCAGTGCATTTTAATCCAGTAAAGACTACACACAAGGAAACAAATATTACAGAAATATTTATGAAATAAGTTGTTAGGCTACATGGAGTGCCTAAGGCAATAGTTTCAGATAGAGATCCAAAGTTTACTTCGAATTTTTGGAAAGGTTTGTTCAAAGGATTTGGAACAAATATAAATCTTAATACAATGTATCATCCAGATTCAGATGGGAAAATAGAAAGGACCAACAGGATAATTGAGGACATGCTTAGAATGTATGTGATGGATCAACCATCAAAGTGGAAAGATTATTTTCATTTAGTGGAACTTTCATACAATATTGGGTATCGGGCCTCATTAAAAATGATTTTGTTTGAAGCATTGTATGGAATAAAATGTAATACACTAGTGATTTGGGATAATCCAATAGATAGATTAGTTGTTGGGCCATAATTTTTAAAGGAAATGGAATAGCAGATAGAAAAGATAAAGAAAAATTTAAAGGTTTCCCAGGATAGGAAGAAAATTTATGCAGACAAACAGAGTTTTCAGGGATTTTAAAGTGGGATAAAATGTGTTTTTAAAAGTAAAGGAAAATAGAAGTTTGATAAGATTACGAAGTTTCCCAAATTTGGGAGTGATATATTGTGGACATTTTGAAATATTACAAAAGATAGGGTCAGTTTCATACATGCTAGCATTTCCTACATCCATGAGAGTGCATAATGTATTTCATGTATCATTATTAAAGAAATGTGTTCCTGACACTAACCACATAATTGATTGGAATGTGATCCAGGTGGAGTATGAAGGGGATTTTCAGGTGGAACTAGTACACATCCTGGACTGAAAAGTCAAAGTGCTCAGGAACAAAACCATAGGGCCGGTAAAGGTTCAATGGACCTGTTACGGTCCTGAAGATGCTACATGGGAGAATGAAGAAAACATGCAAGCAAAATACCCGCAAATGTTTGACAATTTTGAAGAAAATTGAATGAAAGACTCCATTTTGAGCAGCTAGAGTTCTAAAACCACATCTTAGAGTCCTAGCCAACTGCGTTGGGTACCTTCATAAAATAATGGCTTATTCCTTGGGTTATCCTTGATAAACGGATGGTATGTCCCTTGGGTTACCCTTGATAAACAGATGGCACATCCCTTGGGTTATCCCTGATAAATTAATGGTGCATTCCTTGGGTCGATGAGTTAAGAGGAACATGGGATTTTGGTTGGAACTATTGTTGGAGTTTTAAAATTGCAAATTTTTATTTTTTAGGTATTGATATGTAAATTTGCATATATGTATATCAACATAGTGTGCATCGAGGATGACACACAATTGTAGGGGAGGGGGAATATAACATCCCCAATGTAATCTCCAGTTTAATTAATTCTTTTGTAGATATAATGTGTGGCTACGACCAAAGCGATGTAATATCCAAATTGTGTTTTTATGTCTTAATAATAAAAATGTGATGCCATGTGCTAAGGGGACATGGACAAGAGATGGGGGATGAATTAATCCACAAGAGGGGGGGGATTCCTAAGATAATTTTCAAGAGAGGTTCAGGGGGAAATTACCCATGTATATTAATTCAACTCATTTTCCTAAATTTGCTATTTGTATATGAACCTTCCCATTTATGATTGAGTGTTCTCTAACACAATCATTGAATACATGTAAGAGGGTGGGTGTTAGTAGTCACATCCCAAAGTTATTGGTCACATGGGGGTTGAGTACACTCAACCTGAAAAAGAGTGTGAGTCAAGAAAAGAAAACCAAATAGAGGAAATTCGTATGGGTGGGGAGAGCAATTTTACACATTGTCTTTTAGTGAATGAGGAGAAAGTAGAGAGAAATAAAGAGAGTTTGGAGCTGGTGCAACCAAGGAGGGTGAATTATAGAGAAAGAAAGGGTGTATTGGAGCATATTTGGAGATGGAAATTGAATAAATAGCCTACCAGGTTGTCAGGCATGAAGAGTGAACTCTTGTATGAGTTGCACTAAAACAATAAGTGGTTGATGTTGGTTTGTTGGTAGTTTTCCTAGAAACAAGTTTCCTTGATTTCCCATTTGAGATATTCCTAGTTACCCACACCAAAGAGACCCTAATAAATGAATGGGAAACCCAAGGATTGTACCCCTTCATTGATCTCAATCCCTTGGGNACAATAAGTGGTTGATGTTGGTTTGTTGGTAGTTTTCCTAGAAACAAGTTTCCTTGATTTCCCATTTGAGATATTCCTAGTTACCCACACCAAAGAGACCCTAATAAATGAATGGGAAACCCAAGGGATTGAGATCAATGAAGGGGTACAATCCTTGGGTTGGGTAGGTCAAGAGGAAGAGATATGGAGGACAATCATGATAGTTGTAGGAAGATATCAGTGAATTCATATGAGTTTATGAGTTGTGAGTGGGATGAGAGAGATCACCCTCTTTTGTGGATTACTGGCCTCGGCTCGGAGGTGACTTGTTGTTGAGACTTGGAACAGTCTATTTATGGTTGGGTGGAACGTATATCCAAAGTATTTGGTTGCACAACTCTTGTTTAAATATAAGTGTTTTATCTTTTTGTTGTGTTATTTACATGTGTTTATGTTGTGCATGAACTCTGCATAAATGAGAATGATTTATATGCTTCTGTAATGAGTTGTTTAGTTGCATTTCATGTTGATTATTAGAATGTTGTAGATGGTTATATTTTATGGTTGTAGACAAGAGATAAATATGTTTTAATTTGTATTTGAAAGCTACAGGAAATTAGTTAACTATAAATGAATTAATTTAGCTAGAAAAAGTTTCAGTTTTATGAGCATTTCGCACTGTAATATTCATCGGTTGGGTTGGGGGACGTTACACATCTTCAGACTCTTGAACTATCTTCTATGATTTTGGCATTTTTGACCTTTTTATCGCCTTCATGGATGTTTTCAAGTGTGTCCCAAATTTCTTTCACTAACTTGCAATGCATTACTTTGACAAACTCTAATTCTGACATTCCGCACAAGATGGAATTCATAGATTTTGCATCATTTTCAATAGCCTTTTTCCCGATCGTATCTATTGGTGGAGTTTTTGTGGCTATATAACCAATCAAGATCAATTTCCAAATATCAAAACCAAGATCCATTAGATATGTTCACATCCTTATACTCTATAAGGCTTAGTTTTTTTTGTCAAACAATGGAGCCATGTTTGTAGAGAAACCTTCCTGACTGACCATGTGTGCTCTCAAGATCTACTGTAACGCCCCAGGTTTCGAAACCCCATTTTAAATAATGTAGTGTTATAATTTTGAGAGGCCTGAGTGCCCAAACAATTATTAAAGGTCAGTATGCCCAAGAAATGTAATGTTTTGATCATTATTAATAATAAACACATCGTTGGCTGCTAGACGAACAAGGACTAGAGTTATAGGGGGCTATTATTCCACAAGAGAGGGGGATTGAGGGGTTGAATGTTTATTCCTATGTTAATTACCTTTTTTCCTTAGGGAGGGGATCGATTACGTGAGCTTCTTGGGGACGGCCAGGAGTTTCTTGATTTCCCCACGAAAATACTTAAACCCATCCTTGGTCTGATTGTGGGGTTGGTCATTGGCTCATCCAATCCATCACCTCTGTGTTATCCCATTCTTTCCCTCACGCACTTCCATGCACTCCCTTACCCATCCATTGATCCATCCTCACCTGCTTCTTGGCCTAGTAAAGTGAAAGGAACTGCTGAGAATTAGCCACGGGATAATTGGCTATAATGGTCGCTAGTGCAATCCAACCATGACTTGGGGTCTGCATGTCTGAGATGCGTTGGCTTGTGCCCTATTTTTCTCACAATTGCGAGTCCTGAGAGTTACATCATTGACATTTTGGACCATCTGTGATAGAGGCCCTAGTAAAAAGGAGAAGGACTGCCTAAGGGACTGCATGACAGAAAAGGGTGGAGGTCCATTCTCTTGGGCAGTATAGGCTGGGTAGAAGAGAGTTGGGTACTTGGATTGTTGTGGATGTTGGGAAACTTGTGAGAGCTTGAGAGCTGATTGGTTTGGTAACCCAAGTACACTCTGGAACCATATTTGTGAATTCATAGCCCTGGCTCGGGGGTGACACTGTTTTTGAGATTTGGAGCAGTGGTATCTACGGTTGGGTGGAACGTCCTTGGTCTGCAGCCAGTTGGTGTCGCCTTTTTATAAATATAAGTGCTCTCTGTTGTGATATTATTATATGTGTATGAATGTATATCGCTATGTATTTTAATTATCGTTTAACTAAATCTTAGATTATTCATGCTTGTTGGATATTGTTGTGCATGTCGTTAAATCTTGTATCTTATGCATGATTATTAATTAAAGAAGGTATCGCTAAGAGTACGAAGTCCAAGGGTGGGCTTGAAGGTAGCATGCCTCAGCCTGTGGGTGGCTGGGGATGTTACATATTGGTATCATAGCTTATGGTTGAAACACCGAGACAGTATGGGTCGGGTCTGTTGGTCAGAGTCTCATGGTGGATATCGAACTTTGACCATGAAGTTGAAAAGCTCAGGAGGAATCGCATTGCAGAATCTATGTAGGAGATGGAACATCAGAGATCTGTTGTAAGGGGTTCGAAGGATCATGACCGTCCCCTTCGAATTTGGGAACGATCACCACCATAGGATCATGAGAGATCTAGGATCGTTGGATCAAAGGACAGGTGAACAAGGGTCGTCTGATGAAAAAAAATCAAGGGGTAAGGTCATAACCATCAGATCCCATTAGAGAGGGAGATCAATGGCCAGCGGGCATTGCGGGGAACCAAGTTGCATGGGAGTTAATTTCCTAAGGCGGTCCAGCAATCCAAACCACGGTTTCACCGAGGGGGTTACGTGTCAACATCAAGAGAATTGTTGGGTGAAAAGAAGTTTACTCCAAACCACCAATGTGTCACCCCGTAAATGGAAAGGTAGTAAGTGATGTGACATGTTGGTGCTCGAACATCAAAATTCTGTATAGCCAAAGTAGTTGGGAACCTTCGATCTCTAGGAGGAAACACATCAACCGATCATGTGCTGGGGATAAAACGCTCCAGGAAAAAGTGATCAAGGAGGAGGTTTGAAGTTTGAGACTTCTTAAACCTGAAGACCTAAAAGGATATCAGGCATTGATCTACCGAGAGCCACATGTCGCCAGATCCAGGGCTTCGAATAAAAGCCAATGGGGCCAGATAAGTTTTGAAGTTTGATATTTTCTAAGTATGGAGTCCAAAAGAAATCGTAGTCATTGATCCATGGGAGACACATGCCAGTAGATCGCAAAATTCAGATAAAAACATTTCAAAAAAAAAAGGTTGAGGTTTGATATTTCCGAAGTCTAGATTCTCGAAGTAAAACATAGTCGTCAGATTAAGGAAGACACGTGGTATAGATCGGTGGACTCTGGGTGAAATCCTGAAGTGAATCTTAGTCATCCGATCTAGGAGGACACATGGAAACAGATTGGCCAGTTCGAGAATTTGGAGTTCGGGAGGATTGAAGAAGTCCCGAAGCCCGAAGAGCCGAAGTGATGGGTCACAATGATGTCACCTAGAGGTGATGTGGACCCTGGAATTCCCAAAGTGACGTGTCTTGCAGATGTCACCTGGGATGACATGGACACATGGGATGTTTGCCACATGTCAGTAATTTTTTATCATTTGGAGTATTGAAAGGTCAGTTAGAATGTGACAGGTGGAACCCACCTGATTGGGCCACTTGTCTACTTCCAATATTTTGCCACCTCGCGACAGATCGTGTAGTCTGGAGACTGAGCACTCCAGAGGGGAGAGATGTGATAGGTTTCATTGGGTTGAAAAATTCCAAAGGCCTGAAGGCCGGAGTACTTATTGACCGTTGAGTCCAGAAGACACACATCGAAGGATCGTCGACTTCGGGTGAAAGGACTCTACGAGAAAGTGCAGGAGGGAATTTTGAAACTTCTAAAGCCTGAAGAGTTGAAGTGATTCACAGTCGTTGATTTGTGGGAGGACACACGTCGATAGATCATGAACTCTGGGTAAAATCATTCTGGGAGGAGACAAACGAGGAAATTTGAGACTCCCGAAGCGTGGAGTCCTGAAGTGGATCATGATCGTTGATCATGAAAGAGGATGAGGAACGTTGATCCAGTCTTGGATGAAATTTTTTAAGTCATGAAGCTCTGGACAAGTCCTTTTTTAGCTAAGCGAAGGGTCATGATCATGGTCATATGCAGATTTAGAGCTGAGGGAAGGAGGGATAAGGGCCTAATTGGTTTTCCTCGAGATAGAAAAGTTCTAAGGAAGGATTTAGCCGTGATTTCTAGTCATGGTCACCTAGGAAGTGGTTTGAAGGAAGCGCCTATGCAGGATGAAATTCTGTGTCAGCCAAGGATAATAGGACACTGCTATTTTTGTAGAATGGGGATATGGTCTCCATGAACAAAAAAAACAAAGAGACATGTAGCATGGT
>JASDQU010202520.1:6420-19015 GCA_032191745.1 Picea mariana | reverse complement strand
AAGTATGTGGACGAAGTAACTTGTGATGTTGTGTCGTTAATAGAATGTGGAATGATCTTAGGTAGTCCGTACTTGTATGATCGTAAGGCAATCTTCTACAGGACAAAGAATCAATATCAATTCACTAAAGTAAGTCATGATTATGTGGTGCATGCTCATCATATTAAAGCAAATAAAACACTTCAAACAAGGGAACAATTAACGAGTGTAGTGCAAGCATGCAACAAGCCAATAATTGTTTCAAATGAAGTAATTGATCTTAAGCAAGAACAAGATATGGTTGTTGAATGGAAAATCAATCATAAGTTGCTTCAAGATAAGCTCATGTCGTGTAGATATTTCAATTATATCAGTTCATTTGCAGTCGTCTTTTTGATGTTGTCATTAGCAATATTTTTTACATGGATGATAGTAGCTTCAGTAAGATGTAACAGGGCTCAAATGGCTAACAATATACTGTTAGTTGTCATGATTGTGTTACAGTTGATCTTGATGAGACAGGTGCACAGGACAGAGTTCAGAGACAGAGAGCAAGTCGGGTGGCCTATCCCAAGCTTGTTGACTGGTCAGTAACCTTTTGGGGACCAAAAGGTCTTACTGTGGGGAGGTGTGATCCGAAATCGGATCCAGAAGCCTAACAAGGGCTTGAAAAATGCTCAAAAATGAAAGTTCTCGGAATGTGTCGAAACCTGTGCCATTGTGTCCGTCTCGTCTTCTTGATTCCGATGGTATATTTACTTTGTCAAACGGGCTCTGTATGGAGAAGATATCGCATTCTGTCCGAAAAGTCAAACAGGCAAAAGAAAAAAAATTGCTGACTGTGCAGTCCGTACAGTCTGTACGGACGCTGACATGGCATGTCCGTACGCTGACATGGAAGGTTCGTACGAGTGACGTGGCAAGTCCGTACAGGCGACATGTGGTGGCTCCAGGGAGTGACACGTGGCAGGCAGATTTGGACATTTGGGCGCACAGCTAGACCTATCCCGAGGTGACACGTGTCACCACTATAAGGGTGACATGTGGCACGGGATGACATCAGTAGCCTACATGTCGGATGACATGGCGTACAGAAGATGATGTGTCAGGTGGTGATGTGGAAAGCAATTATTGGTTGGTAGCTGTAGAATCAAATGTCGACACATGGCAGTTTTCTAGGCAATGATTGGGTGCGACGTGGCCCAATCGTGGGTTTCCACATGGCACCCCATGGTTGGCTATTGGTTTATATATAAAATTGTATGGGTTAACCATATTCAAACCGTGAATCTCCCCCACCGGCTACGCCTTCACACGACTGCCCGACCATTGGACCACGAGTTGGTTCTTGTTTTATATATATGTTTGAATATATTTGAATTTGCACATTATTGTAAATGGCGGTGGGGTTGGGCCGGGGCTTAGCCCTGGCCCATGGTCGTTTGCAATGTTATATGACCGTGCCATATGTATTGTAGCCGACAGTTGTATATGTGTGCGATTTTGAAACCTAGCCCATGGTCTTGTCAAACTATATGACCATGTGTGGAGCACGGGGATTAGTTTCAAACGGTTGTAACCTTTTTAACCTCTTTTTGTCAAGCGCGAGGTCACATGACCCATATGCCTAGGTGCGTAGGTGGTTAGGGGCTGGAGGTGCCTTAACCGTTCTACAGTTTGCACCATTGGTGTGGTTGCACCCGGTGCCAGGGTTTTACGCTATATATTGCGTGTGAGCCAGGTTCAATGAAAGAGAGTGTGTTTTGTAGCACGAGTGATAGAAAGCTTGAAGGGGAAAACTTCCAGGAGGCATAACTTCTTCATTTTTCAATTGATTGAGGTGCCAAAAGAGCCCAGATAGGGGTATTTGGCCGCTTTGAAGCCATTAGAGCAGTCAGAGCAGGGTTATACTGGAGGGAAACCAAGCTAAAGTAATTTTGAAGAAGAGAAGCTTTTGAGGAGGAGACGTTGTCGGACCATTTCTGGGAGCTCCGGACGTCCGTTTTGCGTGTCGTTTCTTTTGCATGGTTCTAGAGATCTGGACGAACATGACCAGATTAGTCTTGTAGCCATTTGGCATTGCAGTGATTTACTTTTGATCTTTTGAGCAGAAATAAAGAAGCCTCCCCCTTAGAGAAAAGGCCGGGAGACGTAGGCAAAGTTGTGTCGAACTCCGTTATCAATCTGCGTGTTATGGTTTGCTGTCATTTATTGCATTTCAGATCTACACATATGTATATGGTTGTTATAATTATTCTTCTTTCCTCATTCTTTCACTAAGTTTCTCAAATGGTTAATTAACGCATGCAAAATTAAAACTCAACCATAAGTCATTAAAAGATCCGGCGGATCAATAAGAAAATAAGCTGAAATTGTAAAATGCAGTGGGAAACGAGCTCTCTAGAATGATGGTGGCTTATCTCTGAGAAGAGATGTGATGGTTGTGATCATTCGCAAGAAGATGATTACAATGAGGATTTGAAGGAATTTTTACAATAGGAAGGAATGTCAAAAACCCTAGACATCCAAAAACCTAACCCTGGGAGATGAAGCGGCAAAAGTGATGTGGGCCATGTTTGGGTAAGTTAGTACATCAACTTCCCGGGGTCGTAACGTTTGCATATGATCTTCGTTTTAGGTGCACGATAGCTCGTTGGAAAGGTCTATCCGAGGAATACACATGTAATTGTCAGAATCTAACTCCATCTATAGTATAATTGTGGAGAACCCTAAAAATGTTGTTTAGGGCCTCAAAATGGCCCCAGAAATCAGGGACCCGAAAACTAGGAAAAAATTGCCAAACTGAAGAACTACCAAAATGAGCTAGTTGGAATAGGTGGGAGGCCAATGACATCCATATGGATCAATACTCCCCCCTTAGGAATAAATGGTCTCCATTACGTTGAGTTCCCCCATTAGATTAGGAAATTTCTACTGAATTTGGCCCTGGCTGAGCCACTTGCCTTGGTGCAGGACTTGCCCTACTTTTACACCTCAATAAAGATGGATCCTTTGTTGGCAAGTGCCCTTGACCTGTTTGTACACAATATGATCACTGGATTATTCTTGTATGGAGGCGGGGTTGAGATTTGTTGGTGTCAGTTGTTTTGCTATTTATGAGGTGTCCAATAATGGTGGGAAATAAGGTCGAATGAGATCCATGTTGAACACTGGGTGCAGGCCAAGGAAAGGATGAATGTTGAGCTCAAAATAATTATCACCCACAGCCTTGGTGATGGTGTACGACCCATAACATAGTGGAAGAAGGTTTGAATGGTGTTATTTAAGTCGTTCTTTCTACAAGTGCAACCAAACTTTGTCACCCACCTAAACCTTATGTGGCACACGATGTTGATCATGGAATTGCTTGTACTTATCATTGGACTTTTGTAGGATATATTGAACCTATTGGATGATGTGTTGGATCCACTAAATGAACCAGGTGGCTTTGTCAGCTTCAGTTGGAATAGCATATGAGTCAGACGAGGTGGCTGCAAGGGGTAATTCAACATTTGTGGGACCCAATGGTTGGAATCCCAACCCCACCTAAAAGGGGTTGTGGTCGGTTGAGTTATGTAGGGATCGATTGTAGATGTGTTGAACATAGAGAAGGCTCTCATCCCATGTGTGAGGGTTCTTGGAATTATACATGTGCAGGATATCCATGATCATTCGATTTATGACCTCAGTTTAGCTATCTGTCTGGGGGTGGAAAGTCATGGATTTGGTGAGCTTGGTGTTTAACAGTGACCAGAGGCTTGAAAAAAATGTACTGATAAATTGACTATCCCAATCTGAGACAATGGTTTGTGAGATTCCAAAATGTACCCAGAATCATTCAAGGAAGAGCTTGCCAGTGGCCTCTGCTGTGATTCTTTTCTTGTAGGAAGCCAAAATTTTCATCTTAGAAAAGTGATCAACAACCACAAAAACAATTTCATTTTTCCGCTTGGTGCATGAGAGGCCCGACATGTAGTCCATTGAGATGGATTCCCATGGTCTTTCAGAAGTAGGAAGAGGGGTGTATAGGATATGTTTCTTAGTGGTTGTTTTGGCAATAACACAAGAAGTGTAGAAACTAATATACTTGTTGACCTCATGTCGAAGATTCAACCAGTAGAAATGTTTCTACAAAATATAAACTGTATTTTAGACATTGAAGTGTCCTTCCACCCAAATATAGTGGGATTCCTAGGTCATCTTCGCTCTCTCTCTTGATGGAACACATATATGGACCAGACAATGGAACAACCCGTCCTGAATATGGAAATTAGAGACAAGTGTGTTTGTGCCCAACATTTGGTAGGTGGTGGCAAAGTGTGGGTCTGTCTCATAGAGTTAGGGCCATTCATACATCTCATGGCCATAAGAGTCTCACACCATGGTGAGTGTTGCAATTGATGGTTTGTTGAGGAAATAAGCAACACGGTTGGGGCTTCCTGTCTTATACTTGATGTTGAGGTTGAATTGTTGGAAGTATGTGGACCACTCCTGATGGAGGTCATTATGAAATTTCCCTTGTGTCTGCATCAAATGTAGTGGCTTATGATCAGTTTGGATGAGTTTCTCCTTCCCAAGATCATAATATCTCCACTAGCGACAGGCTTGCACAATGGAGTACATTTCTTTGTCGTAAGTAGGGTACCTACAGAAAACATCTGATAGTGTCTCACTATGATAGGTCACGGGGTGGTCGTGATGATTGATAATGATGCCCACAACATAGTCTGAAGCATCTATCTCGATCTCAAAGCGTTGTTGCAGTTTTGGTAGTGAAAGTATTAGGGTTGAGCATAAGCGTTGCTTCAAATCATCGAACGATTTTTGTTGGGACCGACCCCACACAAATTTATCCTTACCAACACCTTGGTTACTTGGCTGAGGGCCCATGCAATATGGGATAATCCCAACACGAACCTGTGGTAGAAATTGTCAAGGCCTAAGAAGCTTCGAACCTTTGTGAGTGTGGTCGGGGTTGGCGAGTCATGGATAACTTGGATCTTGGATGGATCCGCATGTAAGCCATGTTGATCAATGATGTAGCCCAGGTAATGGACCTTGTCCATGCTAAAGGATCATTTTTTGAAGTTGGTGTATAGCTTTTGCTGACGCGGAGTTTACAGAACCTTCTGAATATGATGCAAGTGTTATTCCCAAGTCTTGTTGTAAATGAGGATGTCATCCAGATACACCACTACAAAATTATTACTGAATGGTCGCAGGATTTTGTCATTCATCCTCATGAAAGTTGCTAGAGCATTTTTCAAACAAAATTGCATGACAAACCATTTAAAAAGACCTTCCTTTGACTTGAAGGCAGTATTCCATACATCTTTCTATTATATCGGGACTTGGTGGTAGCCGTACTTTAGATCAATATTATTGAAGTATTTTTCCCCCATGAGCTAATAAAGGACATCCTCAATTTGGGGAATCGGGTACTGGTTTCTAACTGTAATTTTATTTAGGGCCCGATAATCAATGTAGAGCGGCCAGGTTCCATATTTCTTTTGTACCAACACAATTGGGCTTCTCCAAGAAGATGAGTTGGGACAGATGTTCCCCTTGTGGAGAAGTTCTTGGATATGCCACTTGATCTCCTCATTAACATAGAGCGGCGATAGATTGGCCCATTGGGCAACAGTGTGTCTAGGGTCAGATCGATGGGGTGCTTGACCTGACACTGCAGAGGTACCCCGGTATGTGAGGAGAAGATATTTGCATATTCTTCCATGACCTTATGCACTTGTTTATTTTTTGTGGATAGGTCAGATGTGGAGACCCTAGATGTGGCTACGATCTTTCACTCATTATGAGAGTGATCATGAAGAAGAAAAAATTCCCCATCTGAGTGATGACCTTACTACATTGTTTGGTAGAGATCAAGGAAATAACACTAGGTGGGACTACCTCGAGTATCCTATACATTTTCTTATTCAAAGTAATAATAATAGTGTGAGGCCTAGAATCATATACAACATGATGTTTCCATAAATATGGTTCTCCTAAAAAAACATTACAAACTTTGAGAGGGGCCACATCACACAATACCTCATATTTGAAGGGATTGATTCTATATGACAGGAAACATTATTGGATGTCACTTCCTTGGTGGAGTCATCTGATGGTGTAGGGTTGCAGGTGTGGCATTGTCACAAGGTGAGTCACTTGACAAACTCTGTTAAGATGAGGTTCTTCTGGCTACCACTGTCAATGATGAAGTGTAGCGGGGTACCTTTCACCCACATTTGTGAATGAAAAAGGCGCTCGCCTTCCTCTTGCTCATTTGGTTCACCAAATTGGAGCTTGGTGGTAGCAACAGTAGCACTGGGTTATGCGTCAATAATCCATCTCCCCCTTTCTGGTTTTGACTTAGAGTTAGAATTTGCATCTGATTCAGAGGATTTCACCTCAACCACTATCGACTTATTTGAGCGACAATTCGTAATGTTATTCCAGGGGATCTTATGGAAGTCGCACCACTTTCCGGTATCTTTCTTTGTCTTTCTAGTGTCCTTCTTTGCTTGCGGCCTTGATTAGTTTTCCTGAGGCTGTTCATATTTTCTCTATCCCTTTTTCTGCGGGTTAGGGACACATTTCTGGATTTTTCTATGAGGGTTTCCTAGGCCCAAATTGTCACGTCTTTTGTTTGAGCTTCTACTTGATTTTGACGGCATATATGTAGGCCGCACCCAAGGATGAGATGTCCAGGAAGTCAATTTGGGCCTGTATGTATCTATGCAGACCGCTATAATAATTGAGCACCGGATGTCACTTAGAATTCTTGATACCCATCTTGGTGCGCAAGGTATGGAAGATATTTTTGAAGTCAGGGACTGCTTGGTCTCTTTCATGTCACAGTGTTGTCTATTTTTTGTAGGGGTCGTCATAACTTCCAAAAGGGTAGTATTGTTCCTTAATAGAATCCTTGAAGGACTCCTAGGTGACCGCGACTGTAAATAATGAGTGTTCCTCTGTTTTTTTTTTTCTCATATAAATTTTCCCACCAATCCTTGACATGGGGAACGACTTTGAGGAGCGAAAAAGTGATATTTTCTCTATTCGAGAAGTTAAGGACAGAGAAATACCCTTCTAGAAGATTCAACCATTTGTCTACAACATCTGCATCTATCTGACCTTCAAATATAGGAATATCTAAGTTGATTTGTACCTTGAAGGGGGAAGAACCTCTATTTGAGGAAGATACATCGCCTGTTGGTAGTCACCAAAGGATTTGTGCAAAGATATCCATCATCTCCTTCCTCTGTTGCATGAGGGATTCCTCAAGCAACATTTTGAAGGGATATCCTATCCCATCATATTTATTTTCTCCCGCCATGAGAGGTTGTTTGGGCATTCCATAGCTTTTTTCCTCAAGAGAAACAAGCTCAAGACCCAATTCTTTGTACCCTGACCTCATCGGGGACATGCATTAAGAACAACAAGGAGAAGATCGCTCTAATACCACTTATCTGAATTTTATGAGAAGAATGAAATGAATACAAATTATTATCAAAAGATGCTTAACACAGAATAACAGATATACAGTAAAACCAGTTTCTATTCAATAAGGAGATAAGATGAAACTGTAAAATGTAGTGGGAAACAAGCTTGCCAAAATGGTAGTGGCTTATCTCTGAGAAGAGATGTCATAGTTTCACTCATTCGCAAAAAAATGATTACAATGAGGCTCTAAAGGCCTTTTTACAATAAATAGGAATTCCAAAAACCCTAGACATCCAAAACCCTAACCCTAGGAGATGAAGCGCCAAAAGTCTTGTGGGCCCCATTTGGGTAAGTTAGTACATCAACTTCTCGGGGTCGTAACTTTTGCATACAATCTTCGTTTTAGGTGCACGATATCCCGTTGGAAAGCTATAGTCGAGGACTACACATGTTGTCTTCAATCTCTATTGTCGTCTACATTTTGATTGTTGCAAGCCCTAAAAATGATGTTTACGGCCTCAAAACAACCTTGGAAGTCAGGGACCCCAAAACTAGGAAAAAACTGTCAAACTGGAAAACTGCCAAAATAAGCCAGTTGGACTAGTTGGGGGGCCATCAACATCCATATGGGCCAACAAAAATTAATGAAAAGGGAAATATTGAGAAGCACAAGGCAAGGCTATTTTGAAAAGGTTTCTCTCCGCAATTTGACATAGACTATGGTGAAAATTTTTCTCTTATAGCAAGGTTAGACACAATAAAGAATATTTTAGCTATTGCAACTCAAAACAAATGGCAAGTCTACGAGTTATATGTAAATTCATCCTTATTGAATGGCATATTGCAATAATAAGTGTATGTGGATCAAGAACTTGGTTTTGAATTCAAGGGACAAGAGGATAAAGTGTATAAGTTGAAAAATGCCTTGTATGGCTTAAAGCAATCTCTAAGAGCTTAGTACAGTCGAATTGACTCTTATCTGAGCAACAATGGATTCAGAAGAAGCAATAATGAGAAAAAATTGTATAGAGAATCAGATCATGAAGGTAAAATTATCATTGTTTTCCTTTATGCTATTGAAATGATTTATACATGCAATATGATGTTAGAAGAATTTAAATCTTCCATGAAAACAAAGTTTGAGATTGTTTATCTTGGACTTCATGAAATATTTTTTGGGAATTGAAGTTGAGAAATTTGATCATGGTATTTTTTTCCTTGATAAAAAGTATGCTATAGACATTATGAAAAGGTTTAGAATGGATAAATGCAATCCAATTGAAACTCCTATAGCAATAAGAAATAAATTGAGCAAACAAGATGAAGGCTCAACAATTTATTCGAGTTTATATAAGAGGCTAGTGGGTAGTATCATGCACCTTACTGCAACTAGACCCGATATAATGTTTGCAACAAGTTTTGTTTCCATATTTATATAATATCCCAAGGATTCTCACTAGAAAGTTTGAAAAATAATACTAAGTTATGTTGTAGGGATACTTAACTATAGTTTTTGGTACACAACTTCTGAAGATTACTCACTTGGATATTACAGAGACAATGATTTTGCAAGAAACATAGATGACATACAAATCACATGTAGTTATGCTTTTCATCAGTGTAGTGTCCCTTATTCGGAGCCCTTTGTAATTGTACATATAGGTGTGTGAGCCGAATTGGTACCAAGTGTAAATGTAATGAACATATCAGATGGTGTGTCGTTAATACTTGGTTTTTGGTTTTGCGTGTAGTTGGGAAAGGGCATAGAGAAGTTATATCAAAGATAGGTTGTATACATTTTGTGTGTTTCTTGCACCTGGGTAAGTGTGTACACTTCACTATGTTGCACACACTTGGGTTAGTGCACATGAATGAATGTTTATGTTTTGAGGTTGGAGATCTTGTGTGATTGTGAGGCTAGTGAGCCTAGACACAAATAGGCTACTGTGCCTATCCATGCAAATATAATAATGAATATGAATATAATATAACATTGATGTGTGCTGATTGACTCAAATGGAAAAGAGATAAGGGACCTACTCCACCGGAAAAAGGAAAAAGGGGGTGAGGCATAAGTCTTGGGTAATATTTTATGATATTTCCAAAAAGAGTGTAATGTCATATATATATTATTTTATCTTAAGTTCCCAAGGGTAGGGAACTAGTCACTAGGTGGCTTAAAGGTACTTTTGGAGATGACAAGTGTCAAGTGGAAGATATGCAATATATATTGATGGCCTTAATGTATTTTGTGTGTTGTTATGATTGTTATTGTATTATTACAAGGATTGCATGAGTGATGATCCAGGAAGTAGGGATGGTATTATTATTGATGTTCTAGGCTCTCGTGAGGAGGAAGGGGTCGGACTATATGGAAAATTTGATTACTACCCTATCTTCCCATAGAATCTTGGAGGAAGTTGCGGGGGTGTAGCTAGAATTCTACTGTCCAAGAATCTGGTTGGAAGACCATGATAAGTCTCTCTAGGTGAGATATTGGTTGTTGTGGAGTGGTTGATAGACCCATGAGCATATTCTCCAGGTGATAATATTGTTGCTAATTGTTCCTTGGTTCACTGACCACTTGTCACCTGGCTCAGAGACTTCATGTCCGACCTATTGTTGATAACCCTGGGAAGGGAAGTCGGGCAACCGAAGGACTGGTGAGAAAACAAGGGGCACATTTCCTTGGGTGTGATAATATCATGAGGAATGAGGGACAATAGACTAGTTGTAATAGTGGGCACTTAGGACTAGGAAATTCTATCGAGTTTATACCATAGCTTGTTGTTAGGACCATGTCTTCCCCGGTGGAGCTAAGCCCCAACTCGGGGGTGACATGTTGGTGAAATGTTATGAGAAACAATATCTATGGCTAGGAGGAACATCTGAGTCAAGGCCATAGTTGGTGACATCATTTATGATAATTGTTCTCTATGCGCTTGTCTTTTTCACTGAGCATATTTGACTATGTTTGACATATCTTAAATTCTTGTATGTGTTGCATATGGGTAATTGTTGTCATTATGTTAATTGTTGCTTGTTCAAGTAAGTATGGTCCACTTAGTCTATATTTGTAGTTGTGCATCGATATGACAAATGTGGTAGTATTTCCTGTTAAATTAACCTTGGATTATGGTTATGAGTCATCAAGAAGAATACTAAGTGGTTGAGTGCACAGGATAGTAACCTGTTTGCTTCAGAGGCTGGAACTCTGATGTGTGCGATTAAGGAATGGGATTCCGCACAGAATATTAATAGAAGTAGTGCATGACACCTAGATGGTAGTGCACCTAGTTGTACTACGTGGTCAATATGCTAGTGTGCATGGTTGTTTGGTTTAATTTCCGTTACTTAAGGTTGCTTGAAAAGAGACTGTTTCTTATGTTGTTACAAGTTGCATGGCATGACTCAAGTTTGGGTTGAGCGCATTAATTCAAGTGAAATTGTGCGGATTATGTTAAAATAGATTATGTATCTCTAGAGTATCATTGATCAGTGGTATGTTGGGAATGTTACAGTTTGGTTGACTTAGAGCATGTGTGAGGTGGTAACAAGACTCGCTAGGAGACTGGGTATGTTACAAAGTGGTATCAAAAATTTGTTAGAGGGTTTTATGGAGTGATCTGGCCTAGCCTAGGGTGGCTGGAGACGTTACAATATAGGAACCAATATGATTTCATGGGAATCCAAGAAACAACCCATAGTTGCAATATCTTAAGTTGAATTAGAGTACGTTGTTGCAACTTCAACATCATATCAAGTTGTATGGTTGCATTATCAAAGAATCATGTGTTTCATAAGAAAATAAATCACATTCTTCACTTCATCTGAAATCTTGTCAATAATGGAGATATTTCTCTTAAATTCAGTAATCAAGAGATTAGCTAGCAATGATTCTTACTAAACCACTTGGAATTTTTATTTTTTTTAATTTCAAAGACAACACCTGAACATTGTAAGTGTTGATAAATGTAATAATAGAGATTAAAGAGAAATATTAGAGTTAATCTAATTAATCATGTTTGCTTGTCTTCCATCTCACTGAGTTAAGTCGTAGTTAGACATCTGTTTTTTATCAATTATTTTTTAATTAACTATAAGGTAGTTCAATGATCAATTGGATCCTTTTATAATTTGTGTATTCTAATTAATATAGAGAAGGGCACTGAAGCCCTGATTTTTTTTACTACATTATTTTTTTACTCTATCTCTGACTTTATCAGTAAATAGGGATACTAGCTCCTTTAAATGAAGAAGGAATTGTTACAGAAATTGTTACAGAAACCAAGACAAGAAGAAATGGAATACATTAATTAAGTTTCTCTTATTTATATTCATTAACATAATTAATAAATAATAAGTACCCGAATTTAACTTGATTTTATTCCGTCCATCCCACAGATTCGTTGATTCTCATAAGAATTTCAAATTCGATACCTAAATATTAATTAAAAAAAAACTCTGATATCTATGTTCCTTTGTGAGTGGATATATATAAACATCTCTCGTGTCTACGTTCTTGTCCGAGTTTGTACGTGAGAAGAAGGGAAGATAAACTGTTATCGACGTGGAGAAACAAACCATGAAGATAAGAACAACTAATCACGTGATCAGCGAAATTAATAGATTGCAGTTTTCATGTTGCTAAGGGTACGTAAGAAGAAGGGAAGATAAATTGTTATCGACGTGGGGATACAAATTACGAAGACACTAACAACTGATCACAAGATCAACTAGCCATTTGTATGAATAAAATGTATCCTTCAAAAATTAAACTATACCACCCCAAGTTCATGAAAACCTAAATGCAAATTATTAATGTTATTAATTACTAGCACAGCCATTCAAAATAGTGGTTGATGAACGTCAAAAGGTGATGCCAAAGCTTCCTCCCGTAATTGGAATGATGAAATACGTGGACAATTGGAATTTGATGATCCAATATGAAATGCACGGACAACTGGAAAATGAAACGTGCAGAAAATAAAAATGAAACAGGCGGATAGTCCTACAGCTAAGCAAATCCAAAAGTGGTAATCCCAAAGGTTAATCATTTAAACATGGTAATCATATAGTGCTACAGTAATTTCTTAATATGATTAGGTAAATGTTAAAAAGTAAATAGGTTAACTGATGCATTCAAAAATACAAGGAAGTTATGAAGAGT
>JASDQU010202516.1:20991-35908 GCA_032191745.1 Picea mariana | reverse complement strand
TGTGGGTGTCGTTCTCACTCAGCATGGCCACCCCGTGGCCTATCATAGTGAGACACTGTTAGACATTATCCGTAAGTACCCTACTTATAAAAAAGAAATGTACTCCATTGTGCAAGCATGCCGCCAGTGGAGACATTACATTCTTGGGAAGGAGACGGTCATCCACATTGATCATAAGCCATTGTAGTTCATGCAGACATAGGGAAACTTGTAGAATGACCACCATCAAAAGTGGTTCACATACTTGCAGCAATTCCACCTCAAAATCAAGTATAAAACAAGAAGCACCAATCGCGTCGTTGATTGCCTCAGCAGACCACCAATCATGACACTCACCACGATGCTAGACTCTTGCGTCCATGAGACTTCTGGATGGCCCCAACTCTATGAGACAGACCCTAACTTCACCACCACCTACCAAATGTTGGGTGCAAATGTAGTTGTCGATAATTTCCATCTTCAGGATGGGTTATTGTGTCGTCCGGGCCATATCCGTGTTCCATCAAGTGAGTGAGTGAAGTTGATCTGGGAATCCCACTACAGTCGGGTGGCAGGACACTTCTACGTCGAAAATATAGTGGCGATGCTACAGAAACATTTCTATTGGCCGAAACTTCGACAGGAGGTCAGCAAGTATATCAGGTCCTGCACTGCCTGTGCTATTGCCAAACCAACCACTAAGAAACAGGGCCTGTACACCCCTCTTCCTACTCCTGACAGGCCATGGGAATCCATCTCAATGGACTACATGTCGGGCCTCCCATCCACCAAGCGGGGAAATGACTGTGTTTTTGTGTTTGTTGATCGCTTTTCTAAGATGGTGATTCTGGTTGCCTGCAAGAAGAGCATCACAGTAGAGGCCACTACTAAGATCTTCTTTGAACGAGTCTGGGCACATTTTGGAATCCCACAAACCATTGTCTCAGATCGGGATATTTGATTTCTCAGCACATTCTGGTCGAGCCTCTGGTCACTGTTGAACACCAAGCTCACAAAATCCATGGCATTCCACCCCCAGACAGATGGCCAAATCGAGGTTGTAAATCAAATGATTGTGCATATCATTCACATGTATAATTCAAATAACCCTCACACATGGGATGAGAGCCTTTCTTATGTCCAGCATAACTACAACCGAGCCCTGCATAGCTCAACCGACCACAGCCCCTTTCAAGTGGGGTTGGGATTCCAACCATTGGGTCCCATAGATATTGCACTTCCCCTTGCAGTCACCTCAACCAACTCATATCCTGCTCCAATTGAAGCTGACAAAGCCACCTGATTCATTGAGAAGATCCAACACATTTTCCAATAGGTTCGAGATATCCTACAGAAGTCCAATGAAAAGTACAAACATCGCCATGATCAACATCGGGTGCCACATAAGTTTCAGGTGGGCAACAAAGTTTGGTTGCACTTGCAAAAAGAACGCCTTACAGGACCCCATCGGAAGCTTCATGCACTCCGTTATGGGATGTACACTATCACCAAGGCTGTGGGGGATAATTCTTTTGATATCAACATTCCTCCTTTCCTTGGCCTGCACCCAGTGTTCAACGTGAATCTCCTTCTCCCGTATTTCGCGCCATTATTGGACACCTCAAAAGTAGCAGAACAACTGACACCAACATAGCTCAACCCTGACTGCATACAATAGGCATCCAATGATTAGATTGTGGATAGACAGATCAAGGGCACTCAACAACAAAGGATCCAGCTTTATCGAGTCGTCAAAGCAGGGAAGCTCCTGCACCAAGGCAAGTGGCTCACCTAGGGCCAAATTTAGCAGAAATTTCCTCATCTGATGGGGGACCTCAATGCAATGGATACCATTGCTTCCTAAGGAGGGAGGATTGATCTAGATGAATATCAGTGGCCACCCACCTTTTCCAACTGCCTCAAAAACATTTTTCTGACAATTTTGGCAATTTACTATTTTTAGCAGTTTTAACTTCCGGGGCCATTTTGAGGGCCTAAATGGAGGTTTTTTGGGATAGAGCTCCTCAATTATATCTAAAGGAATGATTGAGCCCCCAAAATGAATCTCCTCGATGATACCTTTCCAACAGGCTNAAGTTGATGTACTCACTTACCCAAACAGGGCCCACATGACTTTTGGTGCTTCATCTCCTAGGGTTAGGTTTTTGGATGTATATGGTTTTTGGAATTCTTTCTTATTGTAAAAAGGCCTTCAGATCCTCATCGTAACCTTCTTCTTACGAATGTGCATTGTCGTCACATCTCTTCTCAGAGATAAGCCACCACCATTCCAGCAAGCTTGTTTCCACTGCATTTTACAGTTTCAGCTTATTTCGTTATTGAATAGAAAACCAGTTTTACTGTATCTTTGTTATTTTTTGTTAAGCACCTGTTAATAATCTGTATTCATTCCATTTTTCTCATAAAATTTGGATCACTCTTCCATTGTTGTAGCCACCAATGTGCCTCAAGATGATTCCCTTCTCTTCAGATCCCAATCTATGAAACCATGTCAATTTTCACATACACCTCTATGTGACTATTTCCATATATGAAATTTGTTTCCTATTGAGGTAATATTCAAACCCTAGCTATTATCACTAAAAAAAATTATACTGAAAATTATGATTGAGAATTATATGCAGTAGAAACAAAAAATATTAGAGATGAATCATCAACACAATTGGGAAACAAATTTATGTTCTGTAAACTTTATCAAATTCAAAAAATCTAAGGGTAAAACTAACTCTCCTAGTCAATGCACTTTGACCACAAAATGGGACAACCTTGTCCACCAAAATTACCAAAAATTCTGAGAACAAACCTGTCCTTCACAACATAAAAAAATTAACAAAATTACACTCAACAAAATTACTTGGAAATCACCTCTTCCTGACAAATCAGTTGCTACCACCTGTACATGTGCTGACTTCATCCATAAGAATGTTGACATCAATAGTACAAACTGATGTACATACCTATCGGTTTGCACATGTGGCCTTGTTGTCACCTCCACACATGCAGTTGTCTATTATGTTCCTCCACACGTGCAGCCTGCACACATGTGGATGTACAGACTATTTGTACGACTTGCTACTGACACATGTGAGTTTTCTCTAGCTCACATGTGAGACTCCTCTCACACATGCGGTTGTGGCCCCTTCTTCAGCCTAGTATAAGAGAAAACTCCTATTTCTCCTCCTCCTTCACATGTGTGACCTCACACATGTGTCTCCTTAGCTAAGAGAAGTCTTCCTTGACTGGAAAACTAAAATATAACATCACATCAAACCCTAGGCTAGATTTTTCTCACAATTGTAGAATTTCCCTTACTGAAATTTCCAAGATTCTATCACAAGTGCCCCTCACTTATGTTATCTCCATCATGCACAATGATCTAATGTCATAGTGACATCACTCCTTTATATACAATTTCAATGAGTGAGTTTAGGAGCCCTTCCTAAACTCAACAATTAGTTAGAATATTTTGTTCTCCTTTTGTGGGTGTGGAATCCCATCACAAACCCACAAAGCCCATCAAATTTCCCATGAGGCTCTTACCTAATTTTTTGGGTGATTTCATTAAAAATAAAGGTTGAACTGGTGCCAACAAAAATTCCCACATGCTTGGCACCTTGGCCTCTAGTGGGAATACCTCCTGAAGCTACAAAATCAACATGATTCCTTCCATGTCCTTAAGTCCAACAACAAGGAAGCAGATAATATTGTGAATTAGACTATCATGCACCCAATTGGTGAAATTTTGAGGAATGGGACCCCCTCCCTTTCCCCTATCCCATGAATCCCACCTCAAGTTAGCATGACAATTAAAAAAGGGGTCCATATATCCATTGGGACCCCCATATGGTATTATGCATTTGGAATAATAGAACCTTACAAATTTGGCAAACCCACATCTCTCAGTGAAACATGGGGATGATGCATGAAGAGATCAATGAACCACATGAGTCACATGCATTTCCCCGTGACTTCCTTAACTTCTCTTGTACCTAACCTTCATGTCTCCTACACCCTCCATTACTCTTGGGCACATGTGGGAAGGAAAATTTCATCATGGCTTCTGGTGGTTTTGGAGTCCTGGATTTTGGTCATCAACATCATCTCTCACTTGTGAAAAATCCCAATTTAGGGCCGAATTCATAATGTATTATGTCATTTTTGGTTTGGAGGTTTTTCCTCATGGATGTTCCACAATCACCTCATGGTCCGCACATTCTCTTTGTGTCTGTCTACTCCCATGGTGAAGGGTTCTCTGGGTCATTTTTTAAAACGATTTGAGTTGGTAGAGGATGATCTTGGCAACCTACGTACTATAGTGCACTCAATGCAGATTACGTTTAATGGTCTTTCTTTTAGGTACTCATGATATTATAAGTCTTGGTTCAACAGAGGAAGAGCATCCAACAACTCAAGGATGAATTTGAGGTTCTCCAATCTCAAATGGAACAATTTTGCCTCTGGCCTCCCCATGGCACTTCCTCTAGGAATGAACGTGGAAATTTGGATTTAGCCTCTTCTCCTTCAAAACAACCCCCTTAGTGGGACTTGAATCTCCCTTCTCTAGGTTCTGGTCATGGGTTTTTAATTCAGAATCGTCCTCCATTTCTAGTTTATGAACTTTTTTTGTATTTGTATCCTACAGTGATCCATGAACCTAGATGAAACACAAATTCAACCTACTAATGGAAAATTAGGCTAGCCTAAAACAAGCAAGAAGAAGTTTATCTGCTCTTGCAAGGGATATCATTAGCGAACAAACATGGCATTCATTGTCTCACAGTTATTAGGGACTCCAAATTAATAATCATTCATGCACAATATCATACCCTCCCCGAATATACTCAACTCAAATCCATCTTTCTAAGAATTCAACAAGAAATTAAGGAATTCAACAATATTGATTTGTCAATTTTCACTTACACCTCTATGTGACTAATTTTTAGATCTGAAAATTGATTCCTAGTAAGATGACACTCAAACCCTAGTTGTTATCACTAAAAATTTTTACCCTGGAAATTATATGCATCAGAAACACAAAAGATCAAAGATAAATCATCAACACAACTAAGACAAAAATTTCTTTTTTGTAAAATTTATCAAATTCAGAAAATTTGAGGGTAAAACCAACCCTCTTGGTCAACACACTTTGACCAAAAATTGGGACAACCTTGTCCACCAAAATTACCAAAAATTATGAGGACAACCTTGTCCTCCACAATAGAAAAAATTTATCAAAATTACCTGAAAATCACCTATGTCTGAAAAATCAGTGGTTGCCACTTGTACCTATGCTAACATCAACCTTATGACTACTGATTTCAGCAATATGGACTATTGTACCTACCTGTCATTATGCACATGTGGCTCTTCTATCACCTCCACACATCCAGGTTGTATTTTATGTTCCTCCACACATGCGGCCTGCTCACACGTGGTTGTACGAACTGCACATACTGTCTATACGGCTTGATTCTCACATGTGTGAGTTATATCTCTCACACGTGTGACTATTGGCTCTTCTTTAGCCTATTATTTCTCCTCCTCCTTCACATGTGTGCCTCCTTGGCTGATAAAGAATCCTTCCTTAGCTGAAAAAATGAAACGGAAAATCACCTCAAACCCTAGGCCAGATTTTCCTCACAATTGCAGAATTTCCCTTACTGAAATTTCCAAAACCCTAGCACAAGTTCACCTCACTTATGCTATCTCCATCATGCACAATTATCTAATGCCACAATGACATCACTATTTTATATAGAAGTTCAATGAGTGTGTTTAGGACCTCTTCCTAAACTCAACAATTAATTATAATATTTTATTCTCCTTTTGTGGGTGTGGAACCCCATCACATACCCACAAATCCCATCAACTTTCCCATGGGCCCCTAGCCTCATTTCTAGGACAATTTCATTGAAATGAAAGGTTGAACTAGTGCCAAGGAAAATTCCCACATGCCTGGAAACTTGGACTCTAGTGGGAATACCTCTCGGAGCTACAAAATCAACACTCATTCTCAACATGGAAGGTATCCCATCCAAAATAATTTGGATGCACCTCTATCTATAGTATTGGGAGTAACTATGTCTCTCATGTTGAATCCAACACGACTACACTCCAATCCTATTGAATGATTTCTCCCTATGTCACTGAAGTGGATCATGTTATTCAATTTGCATCATTGGTGTCTCCTTTTGTGACTGAGGAAAGTCCCACTCCCCAGTACTCCTAATTGGATGCCTCCTCTATAATTGTAGAAAAACCTGTTGAAACAAATGGAGGCTCCATGGAGAGCACACAAATCCTAGAAGACTCCTACCTATGAACCTCTTGTCTGGCCTCCTACACCCATGACACATGTATTTCAATCCTGGAAGATGTCTCTCTCCCACTTGATCTTGAGTGGGAACTCCCTATGAATGATTGACTCTCCCTCTGAGCCAACTAACTCTCTCTAAGATCTGGCTCACTCTGAGACTGTATGCTCCCTCTAAAACATGACTCTCTCTAATTTTGATGAGCTCCTCTGAAATCTAATCTCCTCTAAATAGTATTGGGAGGTTACTCCTCCCTACTAGATCCTAAGGGTTGGCTCCCTATGAACTATGGATCCCTCTGAGAGGACACTACTAGTGTGGCCACTTGCCTCACTACCCGTGGAGCCACCTGCTCCCTTAAACCTATGTTATCATTGGGGCCACCTGCCTCACCACTTGTGGAGCTACATGCTTCTATGAGTCAATCTCTTTTCTCCTACTGGCCATAGCACACATAGGTTTCCCCCTCATCCTATATAGGCTTCCCTCCCTAAATCCAAGAACCACTACTGATATGAAGCTATATCGTCTGGGAAAAAATACATGTCCATCTCAAAATAATTCATGCTATCCCTTCCTCTCAATCTTAAAAATTGAGAGGACACTCCTTCTGAGTTATGGAACCCACAACACATTCAACACTCTCAATATCTCACCTAACTCCAACCGAAATGATATTGTGCCTTATCCTCATACCACATGCTTGGCTCCCATGCCAATCTCCACACACGATTTTGAGCCAATCTTGGTGAGAGTGTCAAACAAATCTCATGCACTTGTCATATGGAAATATGTTATGCTATCCACCAACCAAGCTTCACTTCTAGAGACTGCACCTGAAAGAGAAAAGAACAATAAAATATCCTCCTCGAAAATATATGCAACTTCATCAACCTCTATTGTTGATGCTTCTACCTTCTTCCCCTTCTCCTTCGATGTGGACACTATGAATCATAGTGCCCAAATTCATGACACTCAAAATGTATGATCTTTCTAAGATCATTTTTCCATCTCAACTCCAAACATGTTTCTCTCTTGGGAGAAGATCTTCTTCCCAAATAACTTCTTATACTAGGATAATCTCTTATGCCCCTTCTAGTGTGGAATGCAAGGGCCTGGTTCTCATCACCGCCACCTTTCATGGTGCCATCCACATCATCCATGGATGTCAATCGAGTCCCTACTTGGATACAATCAATACATAGTCTACCAAAGCTTGGTATCTTGTCTCGTGCATAGATACCCTACACAGATGGTTCCTAAGACATGGGAATACCTGTCAATGCCACATTCACCAACTTAGCATCCTATACTATCTCACCAATAGCTGCAAGTTGATCTTGGATCTAGGTGATCTTCATAAGGTACCTGGAAACTATATCCTCACTACTCATCCTAAAAACTTGAAGTTGGTGCCTCAAGTGTAGCATCCTCCATGTATTCTTGTTTTTGTATACATCCACCAAAGCATCGTACATGTCCTTGGTATTTTTCTTCTCAACAATGTGAGGGATCAAGTGATCCTTCACCGATTCTAGCAACACACACTTATCCTTCACTTCTTTCTTCTTGTGTGTTTTCATCTCCTATGGATCGATAGGAGCTACAACCACACTCTAAACATATTCCTTGAGGTCATTTTCTTCCAACAAGACAAGAACCCTTGCCTTCCAAGCTCGGAAGTTGGTTTCCCCTTCCAACTTGTCCTCAAGCTTCAATGCGTTCACCATCTTGACATGCCCAAAACAAGAACAAGAACAATAACAACACTATTCCAGTGTTGTAGCCACAAATGTGTCTTAAGATGATTCCCTTCTCTTCAGATCCCAAACTATGAAACCATGTCAATTTTCACATATGCTTCTATGCGACTAATTTTAGATCTGAAAATTTATTCCTAGTGAGCTAACAGTCAAACCCTAGCTGTTATCACTAAACAATTTTACACTAAAAATTATGACTGAAAATTATATGCAGCAGAAACACAAAAGATCGGAGATGACTCATCAACACAACTGAGACACAAATTTTTTATCAATAAACTTTATCAAATTCAAAAAAATTGAGGGTAAAACCAACCCTCCTAGTCAAACACTTTGACCACAAAAATGGGACAAGCTTTTCCACCAAAATTACCAAAACTTTTGAGGAAAACCTTGTCCATAACAATAGAAAAAAAATCAACAAAATTACTTGGAAATCACCTCTTCCTAACAAATCCACTGCTTCCACTTGTACCTATGTTGATTTCAGCAATACGAACTATTGTACCTTCCTGTTAGTTTGTGCATGTGGCCTTCTTGTCACCTCCACATGTGTGGGTTGTATTTTATGTTCCTCCACATGTGTGGCATGCTCACACATGGGTGTATGAACTTTATGTATGGCTTGATGCTCACACGTGTGGCTCCTCTCATAAGTGTGGTTGCAATCCCTTCTTCTCCCTGCTACTACTCCTCCTCGTTCACATGTGTGACTCCTTGGCTGATAAATAAGCCTTCCTTGGCTGAAAAACTAAAACAAAAAATCACCTCAAACCTTAGGCCGGATTTTCCTCACAATTACATAATTTCCCTTGTTGAAATTTCCAAGCTCCTAGCACAAGTGCACCTCACTTATTCTATCTCCATCATACACAATGATCTAATGTCATAGTGACATCACTCCTTTATATACAAGTTCAATGAGTGAGTTTAGGATCCCTTCCTAAACTCAAAAATTAATTAAAATATTTTATTCTCCTTTTATGGGTGTGGAACTCCATCACAAACGCACAAATCCCATCAACATTCCCATGAGGCCCTAGCCTCATTTCTAGGACGATTTCATTGGAAAAAAAAAAGGTTGAATTGGTGCCAACAAAAATTCCCACATGATTGGCACCTTGGCCTCAGAATAAGTACTCAACGCCTTGAAAAAGAGAGAATTTCGTATAATAAGCCTCTTCAAGGGGGAAACCTCCTTATACACCACATAAATTTCCAAATATAATATGATTCCAAATGAAAAGGTCTCCTTGGTATATATAGGAGACTAGGAGGTACAATTATAACTAATGGACCTAAGACGACATAAATAAAATAACATTACTAATGTAGTATGCCCCAATTAAGGGGTAATGTGGCATTATTTAAGGCTTAACATGCCCCTCCCCTTCAGACAAGTTTTTTCCACAACGCTTGAGTAATTTTGGATGCTTCTGTATAAAAGAGTCATCTTCCCAAGTGAAATCTTCAACAGGTAGTTTCCTCCACTTAATGAGATACTCTGAAATGGATCTATTCCTTAGCCAGTGAATTCTTGTGTCAGTGATAGTTTCAAGATCCATTATGATTTTTCCTTTCTCGTCAAGTTCTAGAAATATAGTTTGAACTGGGATCTTGTCACTTATAACCTTCTTTAAGCATGAAACATGGAAAACTTGGTGTACTCGCAAAGATGCAGGCAACTCCAATTTGTATGCCATAGTACCAATCTTTTGTAACACCTTATAAGGGCCATAGTACTTTGGAGATAATTTATTATCCTTCTTAGCTTGCTTGAGGGACATCTGTTTGTATGGTTTTAGTCTTAAAAATACCCAATCCCCTACTTCAAAATTTATTTCACTACGATGTTGATATACTTGTTTTTTCATGCGATTTTTTGCCATGGTTAGGTTCTCCTTTGAGAGTGGAGAACTTGTTGTTGATGCTCTATGTGATCTTCCACTTCTTCAACCTTATATTTTTATTTTAGAGAATAAGTGATGGAAGGTGGGTGATATCCATAGAGTGTCATAAATGGTGTCATGTTTTTTGCAGTATGAAAGGAAGTGTTATACCACCTTTCTTCCAAGGGTAACCATTTGAACCATTATGTTTGTTTATCAAAGACAAAGGAATGAAGGTATCCTTCCAGACATTTGTTCACTATCTTAGTTTTTCCATCAGATTGAGGATGATAAGATGAGCTATGAGCCAATTGAGTACCCAAACAAGAAAATAATTTTGTCCAAAAATGTCCAATGAATATGGGATCTCTGTCACTTACAACAATCTTTGGGCTTCCATGTAGCTTTTGAACTATCTCCATGAATGCAGTGGCAACTCTAATGGCTTTGAAAGGATTAGAGAGTGCACAAAAGTGTGCATACTTGGTCAGTCTATCAACAATCACCATGATGACACTCTTTCCTTTAGACTTTGGTAACCCTGTGATGAAATCCATGGAAATCTCCTGCCAGCGCTGACTTGGGATGGCTAATGGTTGTAAAATACCTGGGGTATTAATTGTGTAAATTCTAACCTTGTACAATATCTACTGCAAACTGATATTCATAAAAGAACAGAAAAGATACAATGGAAAATACAAACATTACGCAGAGATTTTTCACCTGGAGACCCAAACCGAGAAAACCAGCATATATTATATTCATACATTGTGTTACATTCTTTACAATACAATATACATATAGGAGCCAACGACATCCAAAACCCTAACCCAATGACCTGGATTAGTCCAAAACCCTAATTCCTTAACCGGAAATAGAAAACCATCGGCAAAAACCATGTGCCGAAAAACCACCTAAATATCATGTGGTCTCGAAAATATGTCGTCTCGGTAATATGTCGTCCCGAAAATATGTCGTCCTGAAAAAAAAAATCGGGGGAGCTGCCCCCGAACCCCCTGCACGCTCGGTGCATATGCTCAGACACTACTACTCATGCAAAGAATATAACACATACCCAACAAATTGTTTCCACCTTTTTTGTTGGAAAACCAAACATTCTGCCACAAACCTTTGAACATCATTTTTAAGGTCATCTCAAAAAAATCCTTCTTGACCCTATGGTAGGTTTTCAAAAATCCCGAGTGCCCTCCTACCAGAGAGGTGTGCAATTCCAATAGTACATTTTGTTTGAGTTGGGAGTTCTTACATAAATATAAGTTATCTTTATACCATAGTGAATCATTTTTCCATGTAAATGTATATGATGCACTTGAATCCTATTGCAACCTTTGAATGAGAGTCCACAAATTTTCATCATTCTTCCATTCATTCGTCACTTCTATTATCCAATTGGGTTGGATGATCAAGATAGCATAGAGAAAGACATCAACATCTTCACCCTTTCTTGAGAGTGCATCTTCCACAACATTTTTCTTCCATTTTTGTAGATGATTTCAAAATCATAACCCAACATCTGGGTCACTCATTTTTTTTTTCTTCTGAAGTTAGTCTTTGTTCCAAGAAATATTTAAGACTATCAAGATCTGTTTTGACCTTGAATTTCCTACCTATTAGGTAAGAGTGTCATTTCTTCAATGCATGTAGTATTGCCATCATTTCCTTCTCATAAATGGGTTTGTGTAACTCATTTCCCTTAAGTGGCCAACTTTCAAAATCAAGGGGCCTTCCTTCTTGCATTAGAACAACACCAATGCCATTTCTCGAGGCATCGGATTCCACAATAAAGGTTTTTGTGAATTCTAGTGTGTTCAAGACAAGAGC
Source organism: Picea mariana (assembly GCA_032191745.1). Taxonomy (NCBI): domain Eukaryota; kingdom Viridiplantae; phylum Streptophyta; class Pinopsida; order Pinales; family Pinaceae; genus Picea; species Picea mariana. Next base: position 24,100 of record JASDQU010202516.1, on the reverse strand, counting down.
TCTTCACATCGCCCATTTAAGTTGTTCAAAAGCTTGATTTGTCTCTGGAGTCCATGAAAATGCATCCTTCTTATTTAATGTCATTAAAGGTGTTGTTATTCTTCCATAGTTTCGAACAAACTTGCGGTAGTAACCTGTAAAACCAAAAAATCCTCTAAGATTCTTCAATGTTTTGGGAATCGGCTAGTCCATCATGGACTTAATCTTGTTAGGGTCTACCTTGACACCTTTATGAGATACAATATGACCCAAATACTCTACCTTCTTCACCCCAAAGAAACATTTGGATGGTTTGGCATATAGTTGTTGCTCCTTTAGTAGTTGTAGCACCTTGTCAACATGTCGAACATGATCCTCCCAATTATTTCTATAGATTAGTATATCATCAAAAAAAAATAACACAAATTTCTGAAGGAATGGCTTGAAAATGGAATCCATCAACCCTTGGAATGTGGAAGGTGCATTCGTAAGGCCAAAAGGCATGACCAAAAATTCATAATGGCCTTCATGAGTTTGGAATGTTTTTTTTGGAATATCTACTTCCTTCATTCTAATCTGATGATACCCTGAACAAAGATCCAACTTTGTGAAATAGGTTTCTCCATGTAGTTCATCTAAAAATTCATCACTCACGAGAATGGGAAACGTATCTTTAATAGTGATCTTGTTGAGCTATCTATAATTTGGACACATACGCCATGAACCCTCTTTCTTGAGTACCATTACCACTGGTGCAGAGAAAGAACTTTGGCTAGGTATAATAATGCCAACCTCTAACATTTCTTCAACCATACACTCAATTTCACTCGTATGGGCATAAGGGTATCTGTAAGGCCTGATGTTAGGAGGAACACTCCCAGGAATTAGGTGAATAGCATGATCATGATTTCGATTGGTTGGAAGACCTCTAGGAATATCTTCAAATACTTTGGAATTATTATCAATGATCCCTTGCATATCTAGGGGAATAGATGGCTTAGATGTTTGAACATCTAGTGAGCATAGTTGTACAATTACACCCTGATTCCCCTCTTTCAATAATTTTTTCATGCCCTTAGATCTTATCACCTTACTGGGTTTTCCTGTGATACCCCTTAACTCAATTTCCTTTCCTTCCAATGAAAATTTCATGAAATGTTCTTGAAAATTAAAATCCACTATTCTCAATGATTGTAACCATTGGACTCCTAGTACGACATCACCACCACCCATGGGTATAGAAAAAAATTGGACTATTCATTACATATTCCCCCATATTAAGATTGATATTATGGAATTTTCCTGAGCAATTGATAGTTCCTCCATTTGCAATCATCACTTGAAACTCTAGCACTGAATATATAAAGCAATTGAGAGCTTTGACTAATTTATAGTGAACAAAATTATGAGTACTACCAAAATCAATTAGGACTATCACCTTTTTCTTTTTGATACATCCTTCGATATTGAGGGCTTGAGGAGTGATAATTCAAGACAATGTAATATGGACACAAGATGACATAAATAAAATAACATTACTAATGTAATATGCCCCAATTAAGGGTTAAAGTGCCACTATTTATGGCTTAACAAAATACCTCCCGAAGCTACAAAATCAACATGATTTCTTCCACATCCTCAAGTCCAACAACAAGGAAGCAAATAATATTGTGAATCAAGCTATCATGCACCCAATTGGTGGTGGTTTGAGAAATGGGACCCTCTTCCTTTCCCCTATCCCGTGACTCCCACCTAAAGTCGGCATGGAAAGAAAAAATGGGTCCATATCTCCTCCGGGACCCCCATATGGAATTATACATTTGGAACAATGGCACCTTACAAATTTGGAAAACTAAAATATCTCAATCAAACACGAGGATGACGCATGTAGAGATCGATGAACCATGTGCATCACATATGTTTCCCCATGGATTCCTTAACTTCTCTCATACCTCTCCTTCATATATCTTGCACCCTCCATTACTCTTGGGTGCATGTGGGAAGGACAATTTCATTATGGAAGCAATAGCTTGTTCTGGTAATCATGGATTTTTGTGGTTTTGGAGTCTTGGATTTTGGCCATCAACATCATCTATCACTTATGCGAAATATCGATTTAGGATCGACTTCATAGTGTATTATGGAATTTTTATCTTGGATTTTTTCCTCATGGATGTTCCACAATCACGTCCTGGTCCGCACATTCTCTTATGCATCTACCTGCTCCCATGGAGAAGGGTTATCTAGGTCATTGATTAAGATAATTGGAGTTGGTCAAGGATGAGCTTGGTGACCTACTACTACAGTGCACTCAATGAAAATTCAGCTCAATGATGTTTCGTTGTAGGTACTCATGATATTAGAAGTCTTAGTGCAACAGAGGAAGAACATCCAACAACTCAAGGATTAATTTGAGGTTCTTCGGTCTCAAATTGAAGAATTATGCCTCCAGCCTCCCCATGGCACTTCCTCTAGGAATGAACATGGAAATTTGGATTGAACCTCTTCTCCAACACAACAACCCCCTTAGTGGGACTTGAATCGGCCTGCTCCAGGTTTTGGTTATGGGTCTCGAATTCAGAATAGTCCTCCTTCATTTCTAGTTTATGAACTTTTTTGTATATGTATCCTAGAGATCTACTATAGGTCATATATAATCAAGTATTTTGGACATGTAGGCTTGTAATTTTTTTTGTAAAACAATATGTTTTTTTAGAATTTGGGATGAGCAACTCCCTTGCTTATTTGTTAATTTTGAAACTTTGTATCTGCTATAATGCTTGGGTGCTTCTTGGCCCCTTTACTATTAAAAAAAAAGGATTAGTGGAAATGCAGGTAAAGGAAGGTAATTGGGAATTCCATGTGTTGTAGGAAAATATGCCTGCGGACAAGTAGATCGACCTTTAAGGCTTGACCTTAACCCTAGACAGAAAAGTTCTTATCATGGACACTGAATTTCTTTCGAATCTATCTAAGCCTAATGCATGAGAAGGAAGAGTAACAGAAGTACCTTTTAACCGACGTTTGTCCCTGCACGCTCCGAGTTGCGCTCCAATCCTTTGCTTCTCGTTGATGTCTGTGGACAAATCAAGATACGACCACTTCCTACTCTATTGACATTAGCTTGAAA
>JASDQU010202516.1:473-12107 GCA_032191745.1 Picea mariana | reverse complement strand
GCATAGCTCAACCGTCTACAACCCCTTTCAAGTGGGGTTGAGATTCCAACCATTGGGTCCCATAGATGTTGCACTTCCCCTTGCAGTCACCTTGACTGACTCATCTCTTGCTCTCATTGAAGCTAACAAATCCACCTGGTTCATTGAGAGGATCTAGCACATCCAACAACAAGTTCAGGATATCCTACAAAAGTCCAATGACAAGTACAAACAACACCATGATCAACATCGGGTGCTGCATAGGTTTCAGGTGGGCGACAAAGTTTGGTTGCATTTGTGGAAAGAACGCCTTACAGGACCCCATCAGAAGCTTTTCCCACTCCATTATGGACTATACACTATCACCAAGGCCATGGGGGATAATTATTTTGAGCTCAACATTCCTCCTTTCCTTGGCCTACACCCAGTGTTCAACGTGGATCTCCTTCGCCCTTATTTCCCACCATTATTGGACACCTCAGAAGTAGCAGAACAACTGACACCAATAGAGATCAACCCTGAATGCATGAAAAATGCATCCAATGATCATATTGTGGACATACAGATCAAGGGCACTCGACAACAAAGGATCCAACTTTATCGAGTTGTCAAAGCAGGGCAACTCCTGCACCATGGCAAGTGGCTCACCCGGGGCCAAATTCAACAGAAATTTCCTCATCTAATGGGGGAACTCAACACAATGGAGACCATTGATTCCTAAGGAGGGAGGATTGAACCAAATGGATATCGGTGGCCACCCACCTTTTCCAACTGGCTCAAAATAGTTTTCTGACAATTTTGGCAATTTACTATTTTTAGCAGTTTTAACTTCCGGGGCCATTTTGAGGGCCTAAATGAAGGTATTTCGGTATCAATATCCTCAATGATATCCAAAGGAATCATTGAGCCCCCAAAATGAATCTCCTTTATGATACCTTTCCAACGGGCTATCACATGCCTAAAACAGAGATCGTATGCAAAAGTTACGACCCCGGGAAGTTGATGTACTAACTTACCCAAATGGGGCCCACATGAATCTTGGCGCATCATCTCCTAGGGTTAGGTTTTTGGATGTCTATGGTTTTTGACATTCTTGCTTATTGTAAAAAGGCCTTCAGAGCCTCATTGTAACTTGCTTCTTGTGAATGTGCATTGCAGTCACATCTCTTCTCAGAGATAATCCACCACCATTCTAGCAAGCTTGTTTCCGCTGCATTTTACAGTTTCAGCTTATTTCGTTATTGAATAGAAAACCATTTTTACTGTATCTCTGTTATTTTGTGTTAAGAACCTGTTAATAATCTGTATTCATTTCGTTCTTCTCATAAAATCCGGATCATGCACTCACCCAGTCTTCAAGAAAATCTAGTTATAGAAAATAATACATCTATGGGAGAGGAAAACTATAAAGAACATATTATAAACACAAAATTTCTAGATATTTTGAAGGAAAAGCGAGCTAATGATGGACTCCAGGAGGGTTATAGGGAAAAAACCATTCATCCTTTGGAACTAAGCAAAACAAATGATATGCCGATGTTCAAACCCTCTGTCAATGAGGACTGCCACATTTCTATGGGAATGTCTATTTTTTCCACCCTATAAAATAAAATAAAAGCATGTGAAAATTTGGTTTTTAGATCCTAGGGTGTAGCTTTTGATAAAAAATAACATGAAATTGATATTCACTTCCTCCCGATCCTTTTAGGGATAAAAATCCTGAACTCATTTCTCTTATTTCCATTCCCATGATAGAGGAAGGTATTGTGGATAAAAATCCACATTATGGTTCTTCTAAAAATTTGAATAATGATACAAAATATTTTGAGAACCACATAATCTCATCTCCCAAGTAATCAATGAAATCTAATCTAAGGTTGAGGAGTGAAGGAACCCTCGATTTCCATGGAAATGAGGTAAGGGGTTTGGGGTTTCTAGATGAACCAAGCCTAAAAGGTCATCACAGGGAGAGGAAATCCCTAAAGTATCTAGATTAAAAACAAGCTACCTCAAAAATGAAAAGTGGTAGGCAACTTTCCTTGATAGGGGTCCTTAGAGAAAATTCCTCTCAAAGAAGGCTCCAAATGACTCTCATGAACACAAATTGTAGAGGGATGGTCAATTGTTTGAAAAAAATAGCCTTAAAGAGATTGATAGAGGAAATTAACTCCTCTAACAGTCTTTTGCAAGAGATTATGACTAATGGGGAGAAGACCATTTATAAACTCTCCAAAATTTTGGGGTATATGGGATTTTTCTTTTATTGATGCTATTGGAATATCAGGGGGTAATATAAATGGCTGGAAGAGATTCTCTTTCATCCTAACTAATTCCTACGATTTCATAATAGGTGTAGGGACCTCCTTATTTTCTCTGAATCTTGGGAAATAGATTACTATATTGAACATATATGGGCCATATGTTGACAAGATAGAGTAATAGGACACTTTTTTTCACATGGACTAGCTATAGACTGGTTTAGTAGTGGTGGGAGGGCACCTAAATTTTAATCTAGGAGCATTAGAGGTATGGGGAAAAAATGCACATGTGGTTTATCTTGCCAGTTATTTTATCAAAAAGTTGGAAGAAGTGGGTCTTTTAGATGTTGAGCCTACAAAATTGTCTCCAACTTGGAGAAACAAAAGAACTAGAGAGGCACGTATCGATAAGTGACTTGATCATTTCCTAATTTTAGAATATATTCTTGATGAAGTAAATCAGATAAGATAACATGTTTACTTGGGGGGGAGATTTTGATCACAACTCAGTCATCCCAGATATAGCTCCTACCCAAGAAAACCCTGCAAGTCCTTTCAAGATGAATCTTGAATGGATAAAAGAAGAGAGTCTTATAACCAAGGTTAAAGAAATATGGGAACCTTATAATGGGATCTTAAGCGAGTCCTCTTCTATACATCTCCACCAAAACCTAAGGAAATCCAAGAAGTTAGTTGTACTATGGGCCAAAGAAAAGAAAAAAATGATGACAAAACCCTCAAGGAAGTAGAGGAAGTTTTGGAAGATATCTATAGTAATGAAGGTTTTGGTTTTTTAATAAAGGAACATAAACTAGAGGTAAAATTGTTAGAGGACAGAAAAACGAAAATCCTCTTGGATAAAGAGAAAGAATGATAGCTTAAAAGTAGAGATTTATCGATTCATGCAAGAGATAAAAATACAAATTTCTTTCACATATTTTCCAATCATAGAAGGAACATTAATTAGTTTGGAGAATTGAAAATGAAGATGGTTCATTGGAACAAAAATTCAAGGATATAGTTGCAAAGAGTTTAAATTACTTCTCAACCCTCTTGGAAGAATACTCTCATGCCACTATAACAAAGGTAATAAATTTGTTTAACTGTTTTCCAAGATTCATCAATATTGAAGACAATCAGGATTTGATGGAGGAAGTGGGGAAATAAGAATTTCTTACTAATCTCCAATTTCCAGAAGGAAAAAATTCCAAGGACAAATGGCCTCCTTTTGGAATTCTTTTTAGGTTACTTCGATTTTATAGGAGGTGATTTAAGAAGGGTGGTATTGGCTACTAGAACAACTGGGAAGATGTTAGGAACCGTCAACATAAAATTTCTTTTTTTTATTCCTAAAGGATGACAAGAAAACATCATTTGGGAAATTTAGGCCAATCTTGCTATGAAATTGTATATATAAAATCATCTCTAGGGTAATTGCAAGAAGACTAAATAGAATCTCACCAGGGAAAATATCAGAAGAATAATTTGTAAATAAATATTCAAATATCAACGATTTTCATCTAGATATTTTCTAAGTAGAATAAGATCTTTGTTTCAAAAATCTTCCCTTACCAACATGTAGACTTAGAGAAAGGCATAAAATACTTAGTATTTTACCTAAAGCCAAATATGTAAAAAATATAATATTGACAACAATTGAGGTCCAAAGGGGAAATAAAGATTAATTCATGGTTCAATACATGGATATCCCATAGAGGGAGGCTGGTTCAGAGCAAAGTGGTATTGGAAGAATCTCCAACATACTAGATGTCCCTTACATGAATAAAAAAAGGAATCCTGGAAATTATTACAAGGTTATGCTATAGGTTCCTTTGGTCTTGGAAACAAGATAAAAAAGATTTTGTCCTTGCATAGTGGAAGAATATAGCACTCCCAAAGGAAAAGGGTGACTAGGGCTTGAAGAACCCTTTTTTATTCTCAAAATACCTAGCCAAAAAAACATTTGGACGTTGACTTAAGGATTTGGGCTATGGGTAAAGATTGCAAAAGAAAAATATATTGCTCTAGAAAGTGTAAAGGAATGGATTGGAAATCTGGTTAAGTGATTATATAATGCTTCGAATGTGTCTAAAGAAGTACTTTCATGTTTTTAGTTGGTTGGAAATTTGTTGACATGGCATCTGGGAAAAGGTGAAAGAGTGCAAATTGGTTTGGATCCTTGGGTTGGTAGCAAAGGTAGACATCACATATCACACTAATTGATACATAAGCTACAACAAAAAGGATATTATATGTTACGATAGGTTGTGAATTGGGCCAGGACAAATATATGGCACAAAGCTTGGTTTTCCTGGAAGGACTTAGGTATCAGGAAAGAAAATGCAAGAGAATGGCAGAGACATACATATTCTCTAAAAGATAGAAACACTAGAATGAGAGAGGAGGAAGACCATATGGTTTGGTAACTAAAACCATAAGGGGAATATATACCAAAATTAGGATATAAGGATCACTCCTTTTCTCCACTCTTTTCCTCATTCTACTTATCTTTTAACCTCAGGATAATACCTTTTAATGGAATATGATGAGTTTTGACACTAGGTATATTTGGTTACACTTTTTGTACCTTATTGAACATTTGAATGTGTAAGTAGAAGAGTTATATATACTTTGACTATTATTGTGAGTGGTTGTCGATTTCTATGATAGGGTTTTTCTATAGAAGCTACATGATGAACATCTATCGTGGAAGCTATAGATGGAAAAGCTGCTATAGGTGACCTCCAACCATTGGCACCATATTCCATTTAGTTTGTTGAGATTCTAGGATTGCTTACTTGGTTTAGTTTCTTCAAGATTGGAATGTACTCGTAAGGGTTCAACTATGTAATCATGCACCATGTATTATGTGGTAAAGACAATACCATTATGTATTTTTGGGATGACGATTAGGATGACTTGAGTATTGGATTCGTATCCGATTGCACTTTATTTTTGGTGTCTGTCATTTATGTATAAAATGGGTTCCCTTCTGTAAAGCGAGGGGACAAAGTTCTCATTTGATTTATGAGCCTATTATGTTGTATTTAATTTTTGATTAATATCAAAACTAGATCAGACTTCCCAACAACCTTATGTGCACATTATTGAGTCAATTAGCTACTTACTAATTTTTTTCCCGATACTCCATTCCTAGGAGGAGGGACCAATCCCACGAACATGTATATTTTTTCTAGTTTATAGATGTTTATAGTAGCGTTAGATAAATTATTTTTTCTATTTTGATTATTAAGTATTGATCTGCCAGTCGTTTCATTTTGATTCATGCTCATAAATAGTTACATAATACAAAATAAAATATGTTGAGAGACTTTCTTGATTAATCGGTGTGGTTAAAGTTTGTTTTCATTATTTAAATTTCCTTTGAATTTATAAATTTAATGGATAGAAATTAAAAGAATTCATCAGTTAGAGTATCCCCTTTCTTTGTTGATTCATGAATTTAACTTAGCTTTCCACTTTACTATTCTTTATATTAAGAAACAACCAGTGCTTGATGATAATTAGTGGCCTGCACATATATTGTGTAATAGATTTCTTTTCATAAATAATTCTCAACATCATTCTAACAATCATTATATCTAATTTATATTCAATAAATTATTACATGGTGAAAAGGAATTGATCGTTAACAACTATAATTAATTTTTATTTTACTACTCGATTTGGTTATTTATCAACTGAACAATGATTTAATTTGGGAAATGTTGTTTAGTCATTGTCATGAATTCATTGCTTGTGTGCTAGATTCAACCACAATCTTACCCCTTTAATCAATCCTTCAATGAGAAGTTAGTTGATAAACTAACATTGCATTAGAGTTGAGTCCTTTGTTTCTTATTCTGCAATACATATTAAACAAATTAGTGTTAGATAAGAAAGTGAAGTCTGCATAGATATTGCACAATCACTTGGAAAATTCATTACGACTCCGGGTTAAAAAATTAATGTGTTGTTGGTTGATTTCTATTTAAAGAGTAATCAATTAGGAAAACATTTTGGCTTCGTTGTCAAAGAAGTGATCAATAGAACATTAGTACCTCTTGTACTAATTTTAGTTGACACATACTATTTGGATTTTTGGAGGGTAGTTGACAACCCAAACTTTCGAATATTCCATCTAGAGTGTTTTCATTTTAAGGTTAGAGCATAAGTACAAGAATTTTGAACATAGAGAAATATAAGCGATAAGAAAAGGGGTAAGAACATACACATTCACTGTAGAAATTCTATGGTGGGTTTCTATTTCCTAGTTTCAAAACATATAGATGCATGATTAAAAGGAACTCCAAACCATCTGATGCAATAAGAATCGACCATAATACTAACAAACCTGTAGGTGGATGAGGACAAGGGAAACAAAAAGACATTGAAAGGGAAATAACTATAATGACTCCTCCTTCTTCTACGATGAAAAAAAAGAAGAAGATACACCTCTTGTTGAGGGACAAGGGGATTCAGAGGAATTGATCAACTGAAAACTTGATTTCAGAGTTAGTCCTCAAGAAAACTTGATTTAATCCCTAGAATAAGTTAACATGATGTATCGTCCTAGATGGGGTGCCACATAGCGATGGGAGGCCATGTATCCCGCCCAGGAATCCGACCATAAATATGATCGACTGCCACCCTTCACCTCAATCTTGAATGAAGGGCGACCATTATTATCTGCAGAGAATGGGAGGACAACTCCCTCAAGTTTGGTTAATGGAGAATATAAGGATTAATTGAAGGAGATAGGTGTGTACAATGGTCATGTCCTCCTAGGGGTTATCTCTCTTACTTGGCTTGGGATGGAATTATTCCTCCTTCGAGCTTTGCCACCCTGCTTGCTCTGAGAACAAGACTACTACACAGTGGGTTCTCCTGGTAGTAATTCAACGAATTCTTAGCCCTCCTGGCTTAGCCATGCCAAGGGAGAGGGGAAATCTGAGGTGTGGACCAGCCTGGTACAGCTACGTCGCCCGACAGAGACGATTGCAATAGATGGAAATAACCTTGTCCATTTCTAGGACTTAGCACTTGGAGAAGCCAAGGACTCCACCGATGGCCTATGTCGAGGAGGTAATTTCGGAGGAACCTATCCAAGTTCCACCAGAATCCCTCCTCTTCACAGTACCATATGACTTACATTTCCCCAGCATCAATAAAACTAGCACAAGCACCCAGGCTTCCATGGAAGGCACCACCTACATAGTCGAGGATGAATTCCTCTACAAGGCTCCAAACATTTCAATCCAGGACAAAATCAACAAAGTTGAAGAAGAGACATAGGCAGTCAAGGAAGGAAACATTGTAACCGTGTAGGAGAACCACCTAGTCTTGGCGCCTACACTGCTAACTACAATTCGTGAGTTCAACCCAGCTCTGCCACCTCTCTTCGGCCCGAAGCATCTAGAGATCATCTTTGACCTCATGAGCCAAATGGCGGACCAGCTCCATCAAGACACCCTCATGAGTTAACGGATCAACATGCTATTTGAAGCATTCTCGAATGCACCGACAAAACAATGCTGCTCGACCTGTGTGAAGTCCTTTGTACTCCAACCTAGTGACAACCCTCTCATCAGAGCTCTAGAAGACATACCCCTAGGTGCCAATGATTAGTTTCTAGTTCTTTGTAACTAGTATTTTGCTCAATTCTTTCTCAACTCTCTGTACTGGGAAGCTACATAATTACTGTCTTGTTTTCTTTTTCTAGTTTCTTGTTTTTTTAGACCCATAGAACAAAACTATAAGGACAAACATCTGCCACCTACTCTAGTTTCCAATTGGTAGAGCAGATGACGGATAGCTTTTTTGACTAAAAATATAACAGTCTTCCACCCGTTCCGGTTTCCGCTAATTTGGTGGAACATGTGGCAAACTATGACATGTAGTTTTTTTGTATCATAACAACACAATAATAGGAAATACCCCCTTTTTATTTACTAAAAAAAAGTTAATAGGAGGTATCATGAAGAACCTCTAAAGACCAATATGGTAGGAGAAGAGGAAACCTCTAATCTGACCTTTGAATTTCTAATCAGGGATATTGAAGAGGAAGAACCATTGAAGAATATCCCTCTTTCAATCCTTCCGAATTTTCATGGGCTATCAAGAGAAGATCCTGATACACTTATCTTCGAATTTGATGTATTGTGCCAAATTTATGACTACATTTTGATGCTAAAAAAATGAAGTTATTCTCTGCTACATTCAAGAATGTATCCCTACGCTGGTTTATGGGACTTGGTGGAAAATATATGAACACATGGAATGACATGAAGTAGAATTTTCTCCTGAAATATCAATATGTTCAGTAGAGATATGCCTTGATAGGATCCCTATTAGTCTTCTAACAATAATATTTTGAAAAAATAAGAGATTCGGAAAAATATTTCAAAGGAAATAAGATTATTATCCTTAGGATTCAACACTATGATGGTTGTGTTGAAAGTATCTAGTGTTTTTCCTATGGTTTTTGATGTCTCAACCATCCTTCTTAAGTCCTCTTCCATAAATTCATAATACCCTAGGAAGAATTCCACTGATAGCCCATCTAGTCTTGGGATCTTATCCTTTTGAATTTTTTGTAGTATCAGATGTAATTTTTCTTTACCCACTTCCTCCATGAATGCATGATTGTCTTTTGGATTTACGAAGCTTGGGAAGGTATTTGACAATCTTATTACTTCTTGAATTGTAGCTTGAATCTCAACCTTAAATAAGGATTTGAATTAATTTACACCTTATGCATCCATATCATTAAAATTTATTTCCCATGTACCATATTCCTTTTCAATCTCCCATACATAGTTTATGTTCTTCCTAGAATTGGTATATCTATGAAAATTATTTATATTCTCATCGTCATCTTGGAGTCACAAGGCCCTACTTTCAAGTCTCCAATATTTATCTTTATCTAATAGAATTGGTCTCCTTTTGTCTTTGAGTTATTTTATTTATGCTTTCTCATTCTCTAAAATTTAACCAAATCCCTTGTTGTTATAAAGAGATATTAATTCTTCCTCCACCTCCTTGAGAGTTTTATCCTCCCTCTACCTTTTTTCTTTTGACTATATCACTGCAACCTTTTTTTCCTTTCTAATATTCTAATGAAATTAAAGAGGAGGTAATTCTCTCAAGGAACCATGAAAAGGTTCCTATACCTCTTATATTATTGATGAAATCTTCCTCTTTTAACCATTGTGGATTCATCTTCAAAGGACTGACCGGATTCCCTTGAGTTGGAGATACTTCCAACAACATAGGTCAATGGTCCAAGTCCCTCCAAAGGATACCCATTGGCGAATTCTTATGGATTCCTCAAGGAATTCTTATGAAATAGAAAAATGATCTAATATTTTAGCAATGTGAGTCTCTCTTGTTATTTTCTTTCTCCAAGTTGGTGATGATTTTTCATGTTCAATATACAATAAACCCACTTGCACCATTTTATTGATAAATTAACTAGACAAGAAGTCAACTTGATCAGCTAGTCCCCACACCTATGATGTTCATAGTGTGAAGTTTAAATCCCCTCCTACTAAAACAAGACCATTTTTGGATCCATACCATATTGAAAATATTATCCCAGTATTCCACCCTATCCAAATAGGGTCAATAATATTTAGAAAAGTGATTTCTTTTCCAAGGTCTAGAGAAAATAGTGATGTCCCAAGACCTGAAGAAAAAATCCACAAATTAGTATAAGAAAATGATCCTTTTTATTGCCTTGTAATATTTCACCCCCGATCTCCCTTTTGCATCAACATAACTAAATTCCCAACTCCCTAATATTCTTGAAAGTTCATGAACTACTCTCTCCCTATTCATCAATAATTCTTGTAGGAAAATGACATACGGGTTATAGTATTACATAAATCGAGCACATAAAGAAACCAAGATAACTCAAAAGAGTTTTCCGTATTGTATATTAATGATAAAGTGAAATATTTATTACATAGGATGAAAATAAAGTCAAGTAAATCCACTTTATGAATGTGGAATAGATCGAGAAACACACTAAAGTGAAATAAGACATAAAATCATAAAATCAAAAAATAATCTAAAGTCAAGTTGATTTTATTAATGCCTAAGTATAATATCTAATTGACCATTATAATCTAATATTTACTTTAACTCCCTCCCTTAATAGTCACTCTACTAACTACACCGAGATTATCCTAAAATTTTACATATTTTTCTGGATCCAAAGACTTGGTGAGAATGCTTGCAATTTGGTCCTCCATGGGATAGTTCTACAACTCAATAGATCCATCCTATACAAGTTGTCTAATGAAGTGGTAATGTACCTCAACATGTTTGGTATGCTTGTGGATGATTGGATTATTGGAAATTTTGATCACCCCTTTATTGTCACATAGCATAGGTGTTGGCTTTGTTTGCTGCATCTGCATATATGAAAGCATCCTCCTGAGCCAAATTACCTCACAAGATCCTTTCACTACTCCTCAATATTCTGCTTCTGTGTATCAAAGGACTACATGTTGCTTCTTGATGATCCATGTGAATACACCCATTCCAAGGATAAAAACATATTGAGAAGTGAATTTTCTATCACCGAAAGAACCTTCCCAATATGCATCTATATACCCATACAACTGAGGGTCTTTTCTTATGTTGTATAGAATCCCAAAGTTAAGTGTCCCTTTCACATATCTCAATACTCACTTCACTGAAGTCCAATGCTCTACCTTGGGTGCTGACAAGAATCTGGAAATAAAGATCACAACGAAACTCAAATCAGGTCAAGTGGCTGTAAGATGTATCAAGCTACCCACTAGTTTCTTGTATAATCGCTCATTAACTGCCTCAGAGTCAATCTTGGCTGGAATTTTCATCCCTTTCTCCATAGGTAAAGACGATATTTTGAAATTTTTCATTTTGAACATATGAATAAAACTCTTGGAATATTTTGTTGTGAGAAAAAATGTTGCTACCTATTTTCCAGACTTCTACACCTAGAGAGTAGTGTAGGAGGCCTAAACTAGTCATGTCAAAAGTGTTTCTCATATTGTATTTGATCTGTGTTATAACACTTTCCTCACTATTTGTAATAATGATATCATCTACATATATGACCAGAAGGATGATATCATTACCAACTCTTTTGACATACATGTTGGAATATGAAGGACTCCACTGGAATCCCTATTCATCCAAGTATCTATCAATTTTGACCATGCCCTGGGTGCTTGCTTCAGACCATATAAATCCTTCTTCAGTTTGTAGACCAAATGATCCTTCCCTAAAACTTGAAAACCCCATGGTTGATACATTTAGACCTATTACTACAAATGTCCATTGAGGAAGGCACTCTTCACATCCATTTAATGGACCTTCCAACCAAACTGTGCTACCATGGCTAGAA
>JASDQU010202515.1:19124-32399 GCA_032191745.1 Picea mariana | reverse complement strand
CAAAGCAGCCTCAACGTTTTCCGCCCCTATAGCTTTCAAACTAAGGTACCACATAGAGGTGAGGAACATACCTTCCATACCAAACAACATCCAACACTGGCAAGTGTTTGAGGATGATAAACAAATCAGAAAGTTCCTCGAAATGGTGGAAAACTTTGCCGAAACTCACATTGACCAAGAAAACCAAAATGACCACACATGGACCATGCAAGAGAGAGAGGATCCTCATGGGTTCCAGGAAAATATCGCTAATCATCGCATGCTAGTTTTAAAGAACAATCAGATTCCAAAGGGACTAATCCCTCTGGAGAGACTGTTCGACCAAAATGATATGCCCTTAAAATCAGCTTTGCAACCCCAACCTGAAGAGGTTGAAGACTGCGACATAGGGACCAAAGAGGAGCCTAGGATAGTAAAAATATCAAAGTACCTTCCTCCCGAGGTAAAAAGCAAGTATAAAGACTTACTTGGGCGGTATAAATATGTTTTCGCTTGGTCATACGAAGAGCTAAGAACCTATGACACCATTGTGATTGAACACAATATGCCCCTAAAGCTTGGTGTCAAACCTTTCAGACAAAAACTCAGACAAATCAATCCTATTTTATTGCCCGTGGTCGAAAGGGAAGTAAAAAAACTCCTGGACGCAAAAATAATCGTACCACTGAGATACTCCGACTGGGTAGCAAACCTGGTCCCAGTTAGAAAGAAAAGTGGGGAGATCAGACTGTGTGTTGATTTTAGAAATCTAAATAAGTCCTCCCTCAAGGACAACTACCCTCTACCCAAAATGGATCACATTTTAGAAAAATTAGTTGGGGCAAATAGGATGTCGATGATCGACGAGTTTTCCGGGTACAATCAAATTGCTGTCAATGAGCACGATAAAGAAAAAACAGCCTTCACCACCCCTTGGGGTACATTTATGTATGACAAGATGCCTTTTGATTTAATGAATGCAGGTGCTACTTTCCAACGTGTTATGGATATCGCTTTCATCGACGAAAGGGACAAATTTGTGGTTATCTATCTTGATGATCGGATCATTTTTTCTAAATCTGATGAAGATCATCTAATACATCTCAAGCAGACGTTTGAGAAATGCTGCAGGTTTGGTTTGTCTTTAAACCCCAAAAAGTCTCACTTTGTTATGCAAGAAGGTGAACTCTTGGGCCATATTGTGTCTCGATATGGAATTAAAATTGATCCTAAAAGAGTTGAAGCTATAGACACAATAAATATCCCTAGGAATGTAAAAGAGATTCAGTCATTCTTAGGAAAAATACATTTTTTGAGGAGATTTACCCAAAACTTTGTTGAAATCGTGAATTTGATCACATATATGCTAAAGAAGAACAATGAAGTGAAATGGACAACAGAATCCAAAGCATCGTTCGCACGCATCAAGAAGGTTATAAGCGAGGCACCCGTACTGGCAAGTCCTGATTATCTAAAAGATTTCTTGATTTTCTCGTTCGCCTCCGAACACACACTTCCCGCGGTACTCCTCCAGAAAAATGAAGAAGGTTTCGAGCAACCAATAGCCTTTTTTAGCAAAAGTCTTAGAGACGCTGAACTCATATACGATATAATGGAAAAGAAAGCATATGCTATGGTAAAGGTGTTAAAGGCTTTCAGAACCTACGTGCTACATTCCAAGGTAATTGCGTACGTACCCACCAGTTCGGTAAAAGACATTTTGGTTCAGTCCGACAGTGATGGAAAAAGGGATGGTGGCTTGCTAAAATTCAAGAATTTGACTTGGAGATAAAACCAACGAGACTAGTAAATGGAAAAGGTTTGGCTAAGCTCTTAGTCGAATCCAATTTCAAATCCCTCGGGATAAATGACCTATAGGAATGCGAAGAGCATGTGGACATGAACGAGCTCGATGAACAAATAACTGCCACCAGAATCGAAGAGAAGTTTGCCTCATCAGATTGGCATAAAGACATAGTGTCCTACATGTTGACTCTAAAATGCCCGAGTCACTTATCCCCATCTAAAGCCAGGACGCTAAAGCTACATGTGGTGAAGTACTGTATATACGAAATCCAATTGTATTGGAAAGACCCACTAGGCTTCCTGTTGGTTTGTTTAGTTGAATCAGAAACAGAGAAGGTCATAAACAAATTTCATGAAGGAGTGTGCGGAGGACATCATGCCTGGAGGAAAATGATTTATAAGATCCTGAGGGCAGGATATTATTGGCCCAAACTATTCCCAGATGTCAACGCCAAAGTCAGAGCCTGTAACCCTTGCTAATTGTTCGCAGGCAAGCACAAACTCCCAGTGCTACTTTTGGTGCCGGTCAAAACGGAAGCCCCTTTTCAACAGTGGGGACTAGCTTTTATAGGCGAAATCAACCCTCATTCTAGTGTTGAACATAAATGGATCCTGACTGCTACAGATTACTTCACCAAGTGGGTGGAGGATATTCCAACTAGAAAGGCAATGGATTCAGTGGTAATGATTTTCCTAGAAGAGAACATTTTGTCTAGATTCGACTGCCCCCGAAAGATAGTCACAGTTAATGCCCAGACATTTAAATCTATGGCTATGGTCAGCTTTTTCCAAAAGTATAATATCATGCTCGGTCATTCCACTACATATTACCCCCAAGGGAATGGGCTCGTCGAGTCTTCAAACAAGAGTCTAATCTCTATAATTAAGAAAGTGTTGAGAGAAAACAAAAAATCTTGGCATGTGCATTTGAAATACACTTTGTGGGTGAATCAGATAGGTACAAAAAAATCTATCGGCACTTCTCCTTTCCAAATGGTATATGGGACCGACGTAGTATTACCTATAAATCTAGCGCTTCCCGTAATGAAACTCTGGCAAGATGAGAAAGAAGAACCAAATCATGTCACAAGAAGAATAAACCAGTTGATTGAAGTCCAACAGCACAGGGCCGAAGTGGACGAAAGGCTGCAGAAATACCATGACAACATGAAAGCGTTTTTCAATCGTAAGGCCAAGGATAGAGAATTTCTCCCCAGTGATTTAGTTTTGAAGTGGGATGCTAGGAAGGAAGACTCATAAAAACATGGTAAATTTGATCATATCTAGTATGGAACTTTCAAAGTCACAACTCATGAAGGGAAAAATCCATTTCTATTAGAGAATTTGGATGGTAAAATCCTCAATGCCCCTGTCAATGGGCGTCATTTAAAACACTATATGCAATAAATAGTTTCCAAAATTTCCACTGTATATACCGGTTTGTGTTTTCTTTTTTATTTCAGAATTTTTCTTTGGTAAGTCTACTTTCATCACAAATAAAATAGGTCAGTGTTTTTTCTAGAAGTAGAGATACAAAATTTTTAACGCATTCAGTTCTTTTACAGCCCTGATACTCTTCGTGTTGTTCCCTTACAGGATCCCGACTTGCAGCCCAAACGAGCTAAAGGAATAAACAAACGATCATATATCAGAGAATAAATTCACCGAAAATAGGTGATAGAAAAGATTTTTCGTTATTTTAGAAGAGAACGAAGTGGTAGGGCAAAGGTATGAATTCCATAGAGGTCTATATTTCAAACGAACGTCACTAAAGTGCCATGACCATCTCATAACTATGTTGTTTTTGCCTGATATGTCATTAAAATAACGACTTCTTACTCTGGGTCCTAAAAGTTTCACTTAGATAAAGATAAGAGGTAATTAAAATAAGCAGAAAGAGTAAAGCGTCTCAGACAAAAGGTTCCAAGAGTCGAGTTTAATCCATGACCCCTGTTTTTATAATTCCAGACCTTTCTTCATTGCCCTTTTTCTGTCCTTGGATTTACCTTCTTAAAAAGCCAAGCACCTTTTCGAGTTTCCTACAGGGGAAGAAGAGGTTACGTTTTAACTTTGGAAGTTGGAAAACAGACCTTGGAAAGTAAGCCAGTCCTCATAAGCTCCTCAGTCTCCTACTAAACAAAGTTATGCGTAGGTTTATCCCGACTCTTCTAGGTTTTTTAATAGTCTTCGAAGGATTGAGGCTTGCTCAAAGGAAGGCCCCTGGAAGTAATTTTTCCCTTTTTCCCTGCGGGCTAAGGTGTTTTGAAAGTTAAGAGAAGGTTGGTCCCGAGTAATCAAAGCAAGTTGATAGACCTCCACTGCGAATATTACACAGATATCATCCCTAGTATGCCTTATACAAACTGATTGCCCCCACTTCGTGTTTTAAAAAGTAAAATATAAGACAGATGGTGAAAGGAAATTCATATTTGATTGCCCCCATCTAGTCCAAGAAGATGATGAAAGGAAATTCATAAATGATTTCCCTTGTCTTAGCATTTAAATGCATAATTACGATTCAAAGTGGTGAAAGGAAATTCAGTAAAAAGGGCCAGATAACTTCATCAGGGTACTGAACAGGCTCGCTGGCAGTGAAGAAATATCTGAGATATCTGTAAGGTTGTCATATGTAATTTTCACTCTACTCTTATAACCAGCCTTCTTCGAAACTGAATCTGCATCCCAAGTTCAGACAGAACCCCCCCCACCCCGATTAAAAGCATGAAATTTACTTTCTTTGATGCAAGCTAAAATCCACAGGATCTGTTGAATTTCCCAAGACTGTTTCGATTATCTTAAAGAAGACTTGAATTCAGTATCAAGAAGGAGAAAGTCATCGAAAGGGCTGCAGCTAAGTTTAGAACGCAATTGAATGTTGAAAATCTTTTCAGAGGTAAAGACGAAATCTCTTTTTCCCTATGTATCCCCTTCCTAAAGCAAGTTTCGCAAAAAAAAACCAATGACTCCATTTACCCAATACAGGCACGTGGTCTACTGTTCTTCCCGTATCGTAGAAAGACGGGATCCCTAGTTGGAGCCTATGTTGGAGCTGCCTTTTACAAGTTGTTGAAATTTAGTTCTTGAAATCAAAAGTTTACCCCGACATGCGAAGTGGCGATAGCCGCTATAGTCCTAAGTCACCATCGCCTAACCATTAAGCGAGTCTATCACTTTTATTACCTTGCGCTATCATGCTTCGAGAGTTACAAGTTGCAAGGTTTCCAAACTCCGATATGCGAAGTCGCGAAATAGTTTTAAAATTTTACCCAGGTTAGTGTCAGGGGTAAGTCACTTTAAACCCTAGTTAAGCACCATTGGGGTTTCGCGACTCGGCGATCGCTCTCCTAAAAACCTGTACCTTTGTAGCCCCGAGTCGCGAAGTCGTGATTTTTATTAATTAAGCATGGGTTAATTATAAGTCAGATCATGTTTTTAAACTAAATCGCATCATCTCGATTTCGGGTTTTGGGGGCTCAAAGGGTAGGAGTGAATTCTCCCGATACGACAAACACCGAAAAAGGGGGATTAAAGACTAAAACAAACTTAATTAAAGGAGATAAGCAACATTAATCGATGCATCAATGAAAACTTTAATGAGCACCGTCTGTGGAGTAATTTTAAATGTTTTTTACGCTGATTCGTGCTATGACTTGTCAAACAATTATGGCATTTATTTGAACTACAGTGAGGTGACAGATAGTAGGATCTCTCTTTTACTGCTAAATCTTTCTTTAAGGGATTTGACTATTTGGTTCACAAGGACACTAGGGTTTTAAATGACTTAGATAAGGGGTTGTTTCATTATTTCAATTTTATTTCTATTTTGCATGCAGATCTTTTTTCATCAGGATAACTTCTGTCTGTATTTACAATTCTTACTATAGGTGATCTACATACATAATTCTCTTTCATGGCTCCACGAAAGGCGTTCAAGGCGGCTGTCGAAATTTCAGGTCAGGGCTCTGATGTTGTTTCCAATACTTCACCCCGAAGTATTAATACTGTCAAAACCTGGACATACATCTCCGACATTTTTCAGTTTGAATCAGTGAATTGTTCAGATGATTCCAGCGATAATGAGAAGGATGATTTGGCCACCAGATACAAAATTGTCATTCAGCCAGAGATGTGCAAAATAGCGGCAAGGATATGGATCCTTCACTATTATGATATGATCATATGGGAGCTAGACCATATGGATATCCCAACCAGGACTATTATCAACTAAAATAAGGTGATGGTTGGGACTTTTAGACTGGAACATTTTCAGGCAATGTATCAGCTATCACCCACACAAAACTTTGCGCACAATGCCAAATTTTTGGAAGGTTTCAAGGAGAAGGAATGTGAGCAATATGGCAGAAACTTGTTTGATCTGATCAGGGATTGGGTTTTGCACCCCACAAAATTCAGGGCAGACTCTAATGGAATTTATTCAGTCTCCTCCTTAGAGCCACCATTCAGGTATATAGCAATGATGGCCTGTAGGTTGTATGGGAGGGAGGACACCACACATTTTTTTCTCCCGTGGGTGCCTCTGATTCATACAGTAATTGAAGATCTTTCTTTCGACTGGGCCAAACTGTTGTCGAACAGTTTAACCAGTCGAGTTACCGAATATCGAGTGCAGAAGGCAAGTGGGAAAGCAACTTCATTTTTCATGTCTGCCTACATCATGGACACCATTTGTTTCCTGGCACCTTTCCCTCTAATGAGCTAGAGCTGGACTCCATCTAGTAACGAGCCCATCCATGTCTACCACTCGAAGATCTAGGAGGATAAGGCCAAATAATTCATCAACGAGATCTTCAACTGGGTAATGGTGCCACTGCATGTCGCCATTTTTGGCCAACCACCTCCCAGGATATCAGATAGCGTTGCGACCAGCCTAAGCAGCGTGGCAGATTGGTATCTAGAGACAAAATTTTCGTATATCAGGGTTTTCAGCACCTTTGTCCCTCCATATTCCCTCCCACTATTCTTGCCAGATAAGCTATTGTGCTGGGAGATCTCCAGACAATCTGTGCTCGGCGGGATAAGCAAGGAGCTCAAAGGAGTATCAAAAAAGGTATGGTCGCCCTTCCCTATTCGTATCGGTGCTTATTCCTTGTTAGATTTTGGCCACACCAAAGCCGAAGCTACGGATCTGGAAGAAATGAAGCTGGTAGACATTGATTTTAAGAAGCATGACCTTAGTAAGGTTGTGAACAATCACCTGGCAAGTTGTGGCCTGAAGAGGCATGAACACGAGGATTCCCCACATGACGAAATATTCCGGGGCGTGAGGTCCTTCGCGGAAGTCCTAAGTCAGATTCAAGCCTTACCACCCGGAGACATGGCCGAATTTTTGAAGTTTCGGGAACATCGACAAAGTTGTCTCCCCCAGATTTTACAGGGTGAATCCCTAGAGCTTCCAGTTACAAAGAAGACGGGAGCCAAAGGTGCAAAGGACTCGAGTCCTAGCGGGGAGAAGGACCAAGGGAAAACCAGGGAGGCTGGAACCTCATAGCTAGGAGCCGAAGGCCCCCAGAAGTAGGAAGGAAACCCCGAAAAAGGCGCGCCAGGAAAGCAGTCCCAAGGCCAAGCAGAGATACCTTTGCAGGGGTCGGGTGACTCAATTTCGCTCACGCCAAATGAGCCGATTACATAAGTCACCCCGAAACAAACATCCAAGCAAATCAATAGTCTGATTGCTATTGTCACACCCTTGCAGTTCACAAAGGGGAATCCTAACGAGGGATGGATTTTCAATGAAGAACTGATGCCTATTTTTGTAGAGGAGCTGCCTCCCAATGAATTTTTCTTTGACAAGAAAAGAAAGGCCATGGTAAGGAAAGTATTTTATCAAAAAGAGGGCGTAATAGCTAAAAAATTTAAAATCATGACAGATGGGAAGGCCGCGAAAGAGGAAAAATTTGCAGAGGAGATAGCCTGGACGCTAGGGGCTTATGATACAGTCAATCAGTACTCAGTTGGGACTTTGACAGCCCACTTGAAATGAAAGAACCTCCTGATCAGTAAATTGGAAGCTAAGGTAGCTATTGCCAAAGCGAATGACAGGGATGAGGTGAGAAAGAGCCTTGAGGAAGCCCAAACAATCGACCTGCGTGAAATTGAGAAGCTCAGGTCTGACCTCGAGCAGGTGTGCCAGTCGGCGCAAACTAGCCAAGCACAGGTCAGCCAACAGGGGAAACAAATTATAGAGTTGCAGTCGAAATTGGAGGTGGCCGAGAAACAGGTTGTAGACATAGAAATGTTCAGATCGCAGGCCGCCGAAATCTGACATAAGGTACTCATGGCTCAACAAAGCTTGTTGGCAAAGGTGAGAACCATTCAAAACCATTTCCAGACGATATAGAAAATATTAGAGAACATTTCTTCGAGAGAAAGAGAAGTCGGGGCAGCACGGGTCTCTTCCCAAGACGTTGTCATAGCTACAACAAATCTAGAGACAGTCAGCACCTCAAAATTATCCATCGCGTAACAAACCAGAGGTAATATCCTATTGAAGGTCTGGGAGCAGAACATATTAGAAAATAGGGGGAGAGCTAACGAAGTAAAGAATTTTTGTGAGGAAACGTTCTCTTTAATAAGTAAAGGTTTGCTAGATCTTGATAAGGAGAGTAGTGCTGGGACACTGGGCCAAATTAATATAGCTAAACATCTGTTGGACATCAAAGAAAACATGGAGGAGCAGCAAGTGGAGATATCCCAGATCAACCAGGTTGATATGACCCAAATGGAAAAATGGCTAGTACAACCAAATTTACAATTATGCTCCATCATCACAGAGGACCGACAAGTGGGAAAGAGATTACCATAGCTGGCGAAGAAGTGTTACACTCTTGAAGCGAGCGACCAAGCAGAGCCTTCCAGGTNAATTGTTACACTCTTGAAGCGAGTGACCAAGCAGAGCCTTCCAGGTTGATAGCCCAGTTGGTGGAGAGGTTCATCACTTGCACCGAGCAGGCGAAAGGGCAGGCTTTTGGTGTCAAATAATGACAGATGTCTACCTATTCTATTTTTAGAACCCAAAGAGTAAAGTAAGGAAGGTGCTCTGCCCACAGGAAGGAGGACAAAGACAAAGAAGTGAAATGCATAAATTTCCCATTTTTGTAACCGAAAACTTCTGGAACGATTGAGATTATAGAGTTTAGAAGTTTGTATAAATATGCATTTTGAAGTGAGAATAGAGAGGGGACCTTTCTTGGCCGATTGTAATAGAGACTTTCTTTCTCTTGAAAATTAATACAAAGCAATCCGAAGATTCCTGATTCCGTGAAGACTGAGTTATGAGTTTTGTTTTCTCTGTTATCTTATATTAAGTTTCATTCCGCTTATATATTTCTGATGAATGCTTAGCTACAATTTAGTACAACTTCTACTATGGTGACCAACTTTAGTCATCTAATCGCTTGCAGTTTTTCCTCTGTATCGGCTATCAGCGGGTACAAGACTTGTGAACTTTTTAGATCTCTATATTTTATGCTTCATCAAATTAATTCTTGCCTTTTTCTTCTTCTGTTTACAGGGCAAGATTCTCCCTTGATAGGAGCCTTGCATTGTTGACTGCTTAATGCTTTCTCACATTTCATACACGATTCTTTAAAAAGTTAACTCAGTTACAGGAGAAGGCCTTTGGTTTGTGTTCTATCTTTAACATCGGATTTCAAAAGTTCTCTTTCATATGGTTAAAAAAGAATTGAAGTGGCATTTTAAACCTTGAATTTAAACCTCGAACTTTCTTTTCATCCTCTGTTCCTCCATGACTGTGCCCTTTGCAAGACAACCCAACATTGAACCCAGCCTATCGGATCAAACCAACATTGCTTTGAACCTATTTGACACCATACTTAAAACCGCCATCACCTAGGTCGAACTCGAACGTTCATGGGACACAATTGAATGAGATATAAGCATCTAGGAACATTTGGAAGAGAGACAGAGACAACTTAGAAATCAACCTTAGCTTCCATTTTCCCGAAGGTTGTTTTTTCCCCTTTTTATCTTTTACTCACTTTAAGATGCCTAGACCTTGTACTTTTTAGCCTTAAGTACAGACTCTGGAACAACAGGTCACATCCCTGCTGATCTCAATGTGATGTTGACCTGGTATACAGATTCTAAAGACCTTGGAGACCTCACAGTATCCCACAAATATTCCCTTCTTTCCTGAAGGGTCCAACTTGTTTCTGTTTTCTTTAGGTATATGAATAAATACTGGACAGCCAAATATTTTGAGATGGCTTATCTTTGGCTTCTTTCCAATGAACATCTCTTCCGGTGTCTTGAGCCCAAGTGCACTATGTGAAAATCGGTTCTGCACATAAACAACTGCCATTGCTGCTTCTTCCCATAAGCACATAGGAAGATCTTGATCATGGATCATAATCTTCACAGCTTCCAGTATGGTTCTGTTCTTTCGTTCAGCTACACCATTTTGATGGGGATTATAGGGAGTAGTGAATTCCCTCTTGATCCCAACATCTTTGTATAAGTTCACAAACTTTTTTGAGGTATATTCTTGATGCATGAGCATTGTACGCAGCTAGCCAAGCAAGCATAAAGGTGGAAGGCAACTGAAAAAGCACCAGCGCACATTTGAAATGTTTTGAAAAAAAATTAATCAGCGGACATTAATGTAATAGTTAGGGAAGTGTACTTACTTTTGTGATTTTGGAGATTGTAAACAGATCTTGAGCGTTGCTCTCATATATCTTATGTAGAGGCATTTATGTGTAATGAATGTAAGTAGGTAGATTTAATTTAATAGATTAGACAGTTTAGAAGCGTAGGAGGGAAAACGGATATAGACACCCTCACCCTTGTATCATGATAATAGGAACATTATCATCATTGAGAGTTGTAGCAGAGAGCTGTAGAGAAGAACCCATGTACAGGAGCACTGGAGTTAATATATAAAGCTTTGACTCAAATTTTCATGGTGTTATGATGCTTACTGTTTACATTTGTTGAAGGGTATGTTTACAGTTAATTCATTTCTCTGTTATGCATTTGTTTCAATGCTGCATTGTGTGAATGATTTCATGGTGAATGTATGAAGTCTGAGAGAGGAGAAGAACGAGTTTCAATTGTTTCTCTTCCTGAGAATTCCTGCAAGGAGTGCAGTGAACGTCCGCAAGGTGTGCGTTGACGAGGGTTTGAGTTTCATCTCAGAAAACTCAGGAGAGATACCATTGTTCTCATACCAGCTGAAGTGCAGGTGAAGCACAGAGTCGTGCAAGGTGTGCACAGGCTGGTTGGAGCCTTAGAACTTATCAACTAAGGGGAAGATTGAGAGGACCACTGTTGCAAAGAGTGCACAGGCTTGGAGACTCAAATAACTAGAGGTTATTTGAAGATTTGCCGCAAGGATTGCAAGTAGGGATCCTTTTGGGAAGCTTGAGTTTACAAGTGAAAGCTCAGGAAGGATAACGCCTTTGAAGTGCTCAGAGGAAGACAGAGATCGAAATTGACTCATAGAAGTCAAGTTCAGGAGGGAGAACACCGAGTTGTTTGGGTAGAAGTCATTGAGGAGTGCATCTGGTGGTTAGAATTCTTCGTTGAGAACTCGCGAAACCGCGAGGACCATAGGATCCAGGGGAGTTGTAAGGTGGTTAGGAGTTGGATGAATCCTCCACCCTGACATCAAGAGTCAACATAAACTGTTGATTTTGGTTAGTTTGAGCTGACAAATCATTTCGGGGATTCAGGATTCATAAGTTTAGAGTGCAGGCCAAAGTCCTTGGTCACTCTAATTCCTGAATCATGAAAGGGATTTTCAGGTGTGAAATTTCGACATTTCGGTATTTCGGGGTTTGGCATTTCGGCAATTCCGATGACAAGGAGTCGGGGGGGCTTTGCATTGAAAATCCCAAAGTCATGAAACGCGGCGTGTCTTTGAAGTGGAATTTTGGCATTTCAGCTTTCCAGGGTTCGGGAAGTAGAGGAAGCAGTGACTTTGGAATCGAGAGTTTCAAACTCCCGGTTCACGAAATCTCGAAGAGGGAAAGGAAAAATTCCCGAAAAGGTTGGGGGACAATAGTCGTTGGGTACCAATCAGGTTTCGGGGTTTCGGGACTCAAGAAGTGGAGTTGCATCATCAACACAACTCCCGAAATCATGAAGAGAGAAACGCCAAAAGGTGGGTCCCAAGTATCAATCAGAGGATACGTGCGGCGAAAGTCAAAGGAGGAGTCAAGCTTCAGTGAAAATCTCGAAAGGCCATCGATCTCGCATTCCATGGGACGTTGAGCCCATTTCGGCATTCCGACATTTAGCAGTTCGAGGAATCATAAGGGAAGAGGAACGACTGTTGGTTGTTCGCTCAAAGTCCTGAAAGCCAAAATTAGTGGATAACACGTGGCATGTGCTCATCGCGTTGGAGCAGTCAACCTTCGTTGACATTTCACATTTCGGCATTTTCCAAGAGCTGTGGAAATACATCGGTACTCTCCAACTCCCAAAACCCGAAGTCCTTTGTGGCTTAAACAAAGGTTTGGATTAACCCTTGGTGTGGTTTTAGTGAAGATCCTACGCGGATCTCGGCCCCAGGGCAGGGAGGTCTGCATCAAGTGGCATCAGAGCACAAAACAGATTCTTTGCTTTCTGTAGCAGAGAGAAAAGAGGAAAAAATTACAACCATGCCGCCGAGAAGAAGAGATAGGCCAATGCTTGATCCAACAGTGGAAAGAGAAATGCGTGAGTTACGTGCCAGACTTGATGCTATGGATACAACACAAAGGCGCACAGTTGACGCTGGGGATATCAACGAAGATGAAAGTGAAAATGAAGCTGGAAACGAAGGAGAAGAAGTTGCATTCAAATATGTTGTAGATGAATGCCTATTCAGGGTTGTTGCAAGGATAGGTGCTAGAGCAAAAATGGACATTCCAGTGTATGAAGGAAACTTGGATGTTGAAGAACTTCTAGATTGGATTAGAGCTCTAGACAAATACTTCGACTATGAAGATGTCGAGAAAGACAAGAAAGTCAAACATGCTGTTACTAGACTTAAAGGGCATGCAACACTGTGGTGGGATGAACTGCAGGCTGACAGACGCTGCAAGGGCAAGTAGAAAATCAAAAGCTGGGATAGAATGGTTGCAAAGATGAAAGCCAAATTTATACCCAGGGATTATCAAATCACTCTGTTTCAGAGGATGCAAAATTTGAGACATAAGCTGATGTCAGTGAAAGAATACACTGAAAAATTCTACAGGATAAACATCAGAGCAGGTCATCGGGAAAGTGATGATGAAAAAGTTGCCAGGTACATGAATGGTCTATGATATGACATTCAAGATGAGATGAGCATGATGACCATTCAAAATGTGGAAGATGCTTATCAGATAGCTCTAAAAGCTGAAGAGAAGCTGAGCTGGAAGCAAGGTCAAAGAGGTCGAGGTAGAAGTCAAGCCAGGGGCAAAACAATTTCCCAAGACAAAACTCAAAAACCTAAAGAAGAGGGGAAGAAACCTTAACCTCAAC
>JASDQU010202514.1:0-19016 GCA_032191745.1 Picea mariana | reverse complement strand
TTTCTTGATGAATTGTAAGTATTTTTCTGCAAAACTTCTTGATTGAATGGTTGTAGTCTTATTTTCTTACATGTATTTATAATTTGTTGAATCAAAACCCTAGGTGACAAGCACACAAGTAGGTCCTTGTCTCATGTCCCCTAAAAGAGAAATTTTCAGCCATTGAAGAAGGAAGAGCCTAGCCATAGCTACACTCTCATTTCTTCTTCTCCCTGAGCTAACCGTACCTTCCAGAAGTCAAGAAGGAGGAGACGTCCTAGGCCTAGGTTATCTACACCTAGGGTCGTCCTTCTTCTAGGGTTTAGTAATAGAGCCTTGTTGTAGCAACACTCTCCCTCACTACACTCTCTTGTCTTGATTTATCTTTCATGCTAGCCGTTTTTGCCAAGTTAACCTAAGGAAGGAGGATAGAGCACGAGGCCTTGCTTTAGCAACACCGGAGTGAGCCTCTCTCCCCTAGGGATCTAATTCTGGGGCCCTACCATAGCAGCACTTCAGAACTTTTCCTTCTAGTCCTTAGTCGTCCTCCTTCAACCCTTGAGTCCTCTATTAAATTGACTCCATTAGCCCAAAGGCACTAATCTTAGACCTCCAGTGTTGAAGTGAAAGTGATCAAACAAACTCTCAAACCCTTTTCTAAATTGAAACCCTAACTAACTGCTAACCCTAAAGTTGTTCACGCCACACCTAGAATATTTCATCTTTATGCAGCAACGTCTTGTTTTAAGAGCAAATGAATGGTGATTTAGGCATTAATTGATGATGTGTTGATTTGTTACATTGAATGCCAGGTCATTTCAGTATTTATTGAGGAAGTGATATTATTTGCATTGTTATATTAATAAACATTGACTTCGTCAATATTTATTGCCATAATTACTTATTTTAAATCAGATAGTCTTATGAAGTACTAACCCATTGAATTATAGCTTGCATATATTGGTTTGTTGTTGCTTTGTTCCGAGAAGGTGTTCTTCTTTGGGGCTTCACTTCATTATTGGCTGTTTAGCCGGAACTATCTGTTTTGGTGGTGACCTGTGAAGGGGGGAACTTTACCTTTTTTCTTTTGACTTTTGCCTCTTCAAAACTCCAGGTTATCGGGGACGTCTCCCCTGGGCCTAACCTCCCTAAAGAGAAAGATCCTCCCCATCGTGGTGACATTGGGTGGGACAGGTTCCTGTTACGCCAGTTTGACCTCCATCTTATAGCCATTTGACTTAGCTACAAACTGTGCGATAACAGTACCTTAAGGGTACTCTAGATCATGGTCTCTGGTATAGATCTGACCATGAGTTTGGATTTTATGGATACTCAGATTCAAATTGGGCCGACGGTATTCTTGACCGAAAGAGCACTTCCGGATACTGTTTCAGTCTTGGCTCTAGTATGGTCTCGTGGAGCAACAGAAAACAATCATGTGTGGCACTCGGTACGGCTGAAGTTGAGTATGTGGCAGCATGTGCAGCGAGCAGAGAAGCAGTATGGCTTCGGAAGCTGTTGTCTGGGTTATTTGATCTCGGATTGGAGGCGACCTACATTTGGTGTGACAACTAGAGTTGCATGAAGTTGTCAAAGAACCCAGTGTTCCATGACAGGTCGAAGCATATTGAAATCAAATACTACTATATCAGGGATATGGTACAGAGGGGAGCAGTGAGGCTCCAGTTCGTGACTACCGAGGATCAGGTTGCGAATGTGTTCACTAAGCCGCTGTCGAGGACGAAGTTTGAGTACTTCAAGGATAAGCTTGGTGTGGTCCTTCTTCAGAGCAAGTGATAGGAAGAACTCATCCAACATGAAAAAGGGTTGGCACTGAGTATGGAAAAATATCATCCAGCATGAAAAAGGGTTGGCACTGAGTCTGGTGGGTCTCATCCAACATGAAAAAGGGTTGGCACTGAGACAGGAGTGCACATGATCAAGTATTGATGCATCGCAGGGAGTGGATGTCCTAGGGACATCTTGTAGCTATTGAGAGTTACCCACAGACCTTGGTTGCATGGGGTGAAGTCATGTTGCACTATGGATATCCGAGGATGTATAGATTCACATGTTCAACAGTCAATGGATGTGAGCTTGTGTGGTATTAGACTTGGAGTCTGTGTCTGGAAAGAATACCTTCCTAGTTCAGAGGGAGTGTTAATATTTTTGGTGAAACTACGAAGATATTCTTGTATATTTGTTTTAGTCAAACCTTTAAAAGGTTATTATAATTATATTGTACAAGTCCGCTCGACAGAAACTATTATATTATTGGTATTTTACTTATTATGGGTTAGTTAGGTCAAGAGTCATGTCTCTTGAAGAGACATTGTTGTGTATAAATAGAGGATAGGTTCCTCTCATTTGGACACACTCACACACTTCTCTTGTGCATCTTGGAGCGCATAAGAAGGTCTAGCGCACAAGTCTTGGAGACTGGTTCTTTTGGTGTTTTGGTCTTGGTCTTTCTTGGAGAGCTATAGTGCATCATTGTACTGGTTGAAGGAATCTATATTGAGTATTTTGGTTGCTCGGTTTTCTCCCCCACGAGGGTTTCCCGGGATAATCTTTGTGTTCTATTGTATCTGTGATTGTCTAACTTTCAGTGATCCTACTACAGTTGCTATTGGATTAAGTAATTGTAATTGTGTAACTAGAAAATTTAAAATTCCAACAAGGAACCCGTGAACACTCTTGAGTATTCAAATCTTCACCTTCATCTTCATGGAACTCTGCATATGACTCAAGTGGTGCAGCTTTTGGTTCATGATCACCTAATCCTAATGGACCATCATCATGCTCATCTCTGGGAACCTGATATAGTGCAAATTGTGGTTCATCTTTAGTAACAAGGATTTCCTGCACTGCTTTAACAATTAGTAGTTGAAATTCATGGATCGGACTGAAGCCATAGGCTGCAATAAAATGTCTTCTAACTTAATAGCAACAACTTGGGCCTCCTCCAGATTTTGAGGTTCCTTACACCTAAGTAAAATACCAAAAATACCATCAAATTCCTCAAGATAATAATTTAAAGCGTAAACAACATTAGGACTTGTTATCCCCGATTTCTAGGGATAACTAGGAGATCATATCTCGAGGCCCACAGGTCCAAGACATGGAGTACCGAGAGCAGGATTGACCTAAGCATGGCCCTGGAGGGCCCATCCTTCTTCTTTTTCATTAGACATGTCCTATCAGCAGCAGCATCCATCACCTTCGGCTTGGACTTGCATCGGAGAAGACTCTTGCTCCATGAGGTAATTGGTCCAGGTATCATGGTATGTGTCATGTTTGATCATTATAACTTTCAGATATATGCATCAAGTTCCTTACATTTCTGACAACTGCTTGGATCTTACACTAACCCACTTGACCATGGTTGGGGGGATTAACAAGGTGCCCTAGCAAGCTTGTATCCATAGGTTTTGGTTAGCCACCAGGGGGGATTTTGAAAAGCCATCGTCCACTCCCACCATATTATCATTTTACATCTTGTTTCCTATCCATCTATCCCACTCCCCTAGTCCGGACATTAGGATGACCTATTTATGGGGTTACACCTTATCCTGTGGGAAGAAGGGGCTAAAGGCCCAGGGGGTAAAAGCAACTAGTAAAAGATAAAAGCCATAGAAAATAAAACCTGGAGATGCCTCACCCAGGGATCCCCGAGAAGGCAATAAAAAGCCTCTCGATAAGAAACAAGAGGGACCCGAAGAAAAATAATAAAACAAGACCTAGCCAAGAGGATGGGGGGTCTCATCACGAGCCGGCCCATTATGTTCATAGGTATTTAGCAGTATGACATTGCCATTATCTGGTTACCATGCCTGGGCAGTGACCCTTGGTTGCATGGCCAAGGGAAAGGGGGTCTCATCACGAGCTAGCCTTATCATTTCTGCAAAAATACTCGTGGGTAACACTGTCAACTCTGGTCACCACGCCAAGGCAGTGTCCTTTGGTTAGACCTTGAAATAAAAAGAAAGAAAAAAGAAGTGAATAAAAGAAAGAACAAAGGCAATAAAGGGCTTGGAAAGAATTGCATCCATGACAGGTACAGCTCGCCTCCTACAAAGGCACCCATGGATAATACCCACCCTTGGTTTTCACTGTGTCTGGACATCCTTAGACCACACCACCTCGTATTACATGGCTTGGATGATATCCTTTGGGAACTTTCCTCTTCTTAAGGATGCTGGCCCAATAGGGCGCTTTGTCTTTTTCTTCGACTTTGTATAGTAGGTCATTGTAATGTCTTTGAGCTATTAGATGATATGCTAGGGATTTTATGCATGCATTTGATAAAATTAATGATGAAATACGATTGACATTGCTATGATCCCGAGGACTAATGAGCCCATGGAGGGCGAAGTTTTTGATGTGCAGGACCATGCCCGACGAACAAGTACCAAGTGGATCGATACACATGGGGAGATGATTAGTTCGGACCTCCATGGGGCTGAAGAGCCCATCAGATGGTTGTTGGGACCTCATCAGGGGCAGAGACAGGACAATGATTGATCGAGCCTTTGCACGAGAGAAGAAGGAGGACGTTTTCATCCAGGACGCCTTGGCTGAGCCCAGCCCAGGGGGATTGACCCACTACAGGTGGAACGTGTGCTTTATGATGCCCCAGGACATCATCCAGGAGCCATGACGTCACCTCCAGTGAGTGGTACCTTGACAGAGCATCTTGGCACGTGTGGCAGAGCTTGGAGGCCCAATGAGGGCCAACGTTTGTCTTCTAGTGCTGAGATCTACCCTTAAAAGGGCCAACGTCTCCCTCAAAGGGGCTAGACGTCCTGCTTATTGCTCATTTAGGCTTTTATTTAGCAGTTAAATGTAAAAACAATATGATTTTAGCAGTCATCCTTGTCGGCTGTTTTAATGACCTAAATTTTAATTGAGGGTCATTGGATGATATAAATTGAGGACGTTTTTCCTCATTTTAACATAACACAACTCACTCGTCAAGTGAGATCTGATTTTTAGTGCCCTATTGGGGTTTTTGGCTAAAATAGTGAGGCGCAACTTTTGAAGGAAGAGTTTTCTTGGCATTTATGGTGTTTCTTTGGAAGGAAGGTGTTACAACAAGGGTTTGCTTGGATATTTCTTCATGAATTGTAAGTGTTTTTCCTGCAAAACTTCTCTTTGAATGGTTGTAGTTTAAATTTCTTGCATATTACTTATATATTGTTGAATCAAAACCCTAGGGGACAACCACACAAGTAGGTTGTTGTCTCAGGTCCCCTGACAAAGAGACCTTAAACCATTGAATAAGAAAATAGAGCCTAGCGTTAGCTACACTTGTTTTCTTCATTCCTTATGCTAGCCGTATCTTTTTGAAGCCAAGAAGAGTGAGACGTCCCTAGCCTAGGCTTACTACACTAGGGCCGTACTATTCTAGGGTTTGTTGACAGACCTTGTTTTAGCAACGTCTCCCTCATCAAAACCTCTTGTCTTGGTTAAATTTTCCTTACTGTGTTAGCCGTTTGCCGGGAAAGAGGAGAGAGCACAAGGCCTCGCCTTTGCAACACCAAGTGAACCTCTCTCTCTTAGGGTTTCTACTTTCAAGGCCCTGCTTTAGCAGCACCTTGAAAACCTACCCTCTAGTCCTCAGAAAACTTTTACCCTTCAACTCTTGCGTCCATCATTTATTGACTCCATTAACCCTTAGGCACTGATCCTTAGACTCTAGCATTGAAGTGATAGTGACTAGACAAACTTTCAAAACCTTATAAATTTGAAACCCTAACTAACAACTAACCCTAAAAGTTGACGTCACCCCTAGGATATTTCATCTTGACGCAACAAATTCTATATGTGAGCAACTAAATGATGTTTAATGCATTGATTTGATTCAAGGAGTGATTATATTCATTGGATGCTATATTGTTCTGGTATTTATTGACAAGTAACATTATATTGTCATTGTCATTGTTGCAAACATTGACTTCGTCAATATTTACTGCTGTATTTGCTCATATATTGAACTTAGATAGTCACTGATTTATGAAGTATTAACCATTATTGCACATACTAGTTTTATTGTTGTCTTGTCTCGAAAGTAGGTGCCTTCTCCTTGGTTATACTTTATTGGACTATCTCTTTAGGCGGTAATCTGTGAAAAGGGAAACTAGCTTTAATCCTTTGAGCCTTTCCCTTTCAAACCCCAGGTTGTCAGGGACGTCTCCCTTGGGCCTAGCCTCCCTAAATAGAAAGGACCTCCCCATTGTGGTGACATTGGGTGGGGTAGGTCCCTGTTACGCCAGTTTGGCCTTCTATTTTATAGCCTGTGCTCCTAGCTACAAACTGTGCAATAACAGACCTTATAGTAGTAGGGATTTTATAATAAGTCTTAAAAAAATGAGCATTAAAATCAATGACGGTCTCATCCCCATTATTTTTAATATTATCATAAGCATTAATTAAGGAAAAGTTGTCATGTTTATCCACCCATCGTTCAATGAACTTCGCTTGGAATGAATCCCATCCATCAATGAAGGCATCAGGAAGGGATTTGTACCATGTTCGTGCCTCCCCCTTGAGAGTCGACACAAACATCCTCATGTTCCACCTCAAAATCATCTAGCAACTTTGCAAAAGTACCAAGTGATCCTCAACTAATTCTCCTAACCTCCCTACAAACAAAGGTAAGCATTTAAGATATTTACGTGCAGGTAAGTCATGAGGATAGTCTGGAAATGCAACAAATCTCAATGGGTCAAAAGCAGAGAATCTCCACCTTTCTGGTGGCCTCACAGCTGCGGCCATATTGTTAGTCCAAGATAGAAAAAAGCATAGTTGCTAACCTACTATTAGCTTGAGATGAAAATAAAACCAAAGATGAAGATGTCGAAGTTATACTCACCATAGTGTTCATCGAAAAGAACTTACCAAAGAATTCAGTATGCTTACCAAGTTCGAGAGAAGTTACTGGTGAAAGAGTAGTCTTGTTTCGGGAAAAGATGTTAGATTTTGTTCAAACTCGGAACTAGACCATGTGAGGGAATCAAAACCGAAAGAACTTCTTTTAAGTCCCCTGTGGAGTCATCCCTGTCTCCTATGGAGTCGCCAGGTGAGTTATCAAAAATAAAGCAATTAAAGTAAAAACTCACCAATGTCGTTGTCACTAAGGCTTGTGTTCCCCGGCAATGACGCCAATTTCTTAGCACACTTTTTCACCCTCCAATTGAGTTGATATAAGATTAAAAGTAGAGATGAAAAGGTGGCTAATTAAAGGAGAAAAGCCCCAAATTGTCATGGGCTAAACCCCTCTCTACTTGGGTTGGTGCTTGCTAGCCTCAGGGGGGAGACCCTAGGGTGATTTGTTGTTCTCTTAAGGTCTGATTTTCTGCAAATTATGACAAAAAACACCGGCTGTAATGTCTTGGACAACATGTTAAAGTTGCCCAAGATGTGGGGTAAAAGATAGTTTTTTGTAACTTGGAGGGATCCTACAGGGTTAGCACGAGAGAAATAGAAGAAATAAGGAAAGAAACCACTTAAAAGATAGTAAGATATCACGATAAATGGCATGGACTACTAATCAAATTGCAAGAATAAAACAAGATACCAACAAGAAGGAAAGTTCAGAAACAACCACAATGCTTCTTTATTATAGGCTTGCCAAAGGGTTGATTGCGCCACAATCAACAAGTCTAGAACCGGTACAATGACTATCCTTGCTCAAAGAGAGAGTAGCTAGACTAGAGAATGAGAGAGAAGAGAGAAGAATAATAGTATGTTGCCGCTGCAAAAATCCAACCATTGCAGTGTAGTTCAAACTCCAATATATAGTGTCAAGAGTGCAAATCCCAAGGAAGAGATAGTATGGTGTGTGGGTAGTGGAATAGGGAAGCATGGTGCATGCGGAGAGAGGAAAAAAGTGGGGAAAGCATGCGCACAAGAAGTGGAGTGAGAAAGATGAGTCACTCCCACATGAGAGAGTCCAAGAGAGAGTGAATGCGCATGAAGGGGTTTACAAGGTCACACGTGGAAGTAAGAGAGTGAGTGCGTATGAGGGATTTAGCAATGGAGAGTAAATAAGCGAATGGAGATAAGGAGTGTGGGAAATAGGAGGAAAGAATGGGAAAATAGATGCCTAGTAGGAAGAGGGAGAGTTAATGTGAAGGGAGTGAGTGCATGAGAGAAGTTTAATGCGCACAAGAGAGAGAGCAAGATGTACCCTAAATTTTAGGCAAGGCCCACTATGAGATGAGGAATTGAAAAATTGAGAGCCATGTGTGAGGATGAGGTTTTAAAGAGGCACAAATATGGAGTAGAATGCTTAGGAATAGGATTGAAGATGGGTAGAGGCCTCATGCAAGAGAGAGGAGTGAATATAGCTCACTAAATGCGCCACACGTGTGAGGGAGAGAGGAAATAGAGAGGGCACACTTGAGAAAATATAAAGGAGATAATGATCATGAAGTAATGTGTTTGGGTGTTTAAGAAGGGTTAGGATGCATGGAGGATAAAATTAGCAACCCAACACATGTCTAAACACTAAATTTGGCCAAGTAATTCATGAGTTAGCCAAGGAGGAAATTTTCCCTATTTTTTAGGGATTCCCTATTTTTTAGGAATTTAGTGTTTAAAAGCAAAACAAAGGGAATTTGGCGAAATTAATGCATGGAAAGTGAAGTCATGGCGAGTGAGGAAAAAGTTAATGAGAAAATTAAGCCTTGATTGGCTCAATCATCTTAAGGGAGTGCCACCTCATCCTATGTGCCACCTCTTCACTTTATCTAATTTCTCATTTAATGTTTTTTTCCTTGGAAAAAGTGCCCTCCTTTAATTAATGCCATGTAGCTAGCACATCACACTGAAACTCTGCCAAATGTTCGAATCTGACCCTGCCACTTGTCACCTCTGGAGGCAACCACCCCTACTATAAATAGAAACTGCTAAAAATAGGGTCCAACTCCTAAATTTTAGGAAACTGTTAAAAATATTCAGAATGACTACAATAACATCGCCATGTGTCAACTGTCTAAAAATAGACACTACAAAAAATAGAATATGCTCGCATGTCAATGATATCATACTCATCGGATTTGATTTTTCGAGAGGATTCGAAATATGCAATTAGAATCGACATGCGAGCTCTAGTGCTTCACCTACTAAAAATAGGAATATCATGCAAGTCACCCAAAATGTCTCAAGGATCAAGAATCAATACTGCACACTCAGAATCTCAATCTGAAGCCTGAAGCTCAACCTGCTAAAAATAGAAAGTTCTTGCATGTCACCCAGAAAAGTGTCATCGGGCCTATAATCATGCAAGGACCAACCCTGTATGCTCAAAATTGTTGAAAATTGTCAATTGAGTCTCTTAATCACCCTCTCATAAAAAGTAGGGACATTTGTTGTATGTATACATCTCTCTCAAATGCATGGTAAACCAAGCTAGCTCTAACTTTGAAACAAAAACAACCAGATACTGATCATGTACCTGACTCTGATGGGAACCAACCTCTGACTCACACAAGTGCTAAAATCTGAGAAAATCTTTGAATGCCAACCTAAGTAGAGCATGTTGTCTCTTAACCCTCAAGATTTTCAAGGGTGAAAATCTAGGGGTTAACAGGATCGGAATAGGATGGTTGAATCCTTTTAAAGTTCAACAATTCTACTGAGCACTTAGAAGTTCATATCGTCTTGTATCATCAACCATAACAGCATCAAGAACAAAGAACCAAGAGAAGACATTACAAGCCAGAGCAAAGATGTAAAGCCTTTCCATAAGCAAGCTTTGAGGAAAAAGCTTTTCAAAAGGGGAAGGCAATGTAATAGACATAAATATATAAAATATAAATATAATTAAATAATTAATACATAATGAAGAGACACATCCTAATGAAAGGACATGTCTCTTAGTGAAAGGGCACCCCTACGTGGGTATATATATGGCCCTCATTTGTAATCATGAGCATATCATATATCATATCTCATACATTTTATTCAATATATTATTTATCCACATGGATTTCTTTGTATTGTTCCAAATATCTTGGAGGTGTGTGATCTCAACCGGATTGGTTCGTCACACACATTCTGATTTTCATCACATTTAATGGGTTTGTAGCTAGTACCCATGGAGCATTTGGATTGATTTGAGGGTACTCACCTTGGTGGAGCCTCTTCTCTTCTTGACAATGGATTATTTGATGGAGATCTTTGGTGGAGGAGATTCACTTCTCTATGTTAGATGGTCATGGTTGACAGTCATCTAGTGGTTTGGTGCTACTCTCATACCTTTGCTTGATAGATCACTCTCTTGACACATGGATGCTTGCTTATTTATGTGCCATATATTTTGGAGCATCCTAGTGAGTATGTATGATGATATGATATTGGTTTGTCACTAGTAGGAGGTGTTCTACATGGTCCCCTTTTGTTGAAAGTGTGGTGGGGACATACTTGATGTATCACTAGCAGCTAGCACTTTTCTTATGTGTCTTTCGTGTAGATATCTCCACTGTATATTTTCCTTGACTAAAGAAAATCTCATCAGTTCTCTACCATACTTCTAGTCCCATGAAGTAGTGCATCATACCCAGATCCTTCATCTCGAAATCAAAAGTCAATGCTCGCTTGCATTCAGCAATAAGTCTTTCTGAACCGATAAGGAATAAATCATCCACATACAGGACCAAGATCAGGGACTCATCACCAACAATATGATAATATAGGTTTGGATCAGCAACACTCTTGCTGAAATCCAAACTCATCAAGAATCCATCCATCTTCTCGTACCAAGCACGAGGTGCCTACTTTAGTCCATACAGGGCTTTCTTCAACTTGTACACATGAGATTTCTCATTGTTTATCAAGAATCCCTCTGGCTGCTCGATGTAAACTTCTTCCTCAATCTCACCATTGAGAAAGGTTGTCTTTACATCCATTTGATGTAGTTTCCAACTCATGGATGATAGTACGGATGGAAGTGTATCGGGCTATTGGATCAAATGTCTCATCATAGTCAACTCCCTCTGCTTGTGAGAATCCTTTGGCTACAAAGCTCGCTATGTATTTCTCGACACTTCCATCAGCTGCATGCTTGATCTTATAGATCCACTTGAAAGTCGCTACAGACTTCTCTTCTAGTCTCAGAACAATATCCCATACATCATTCTTCAAAATGGACTGATACTCTTCTGTCATGGCATCTTGTCGGGTACCAGTTGACCTGTTGTTTCTCCATGACAAGAAGGATCTGTATCAATAATGTGGCACATGGCTGAAGAATAGCTCGAAAACTCTTTGGTCTCTTGCTCTCTCAGAATGTGCTTTGAGGAGCTGCATGTCTCTCTGCCTCTTGCAGAGTTTGTTGATCTCGGGCAGGCCTTTTATCGCCTACTGCAATGTCTCTGGGGATATCAACTGGAGCAACTGGAATAATGGTTGACTCCTTCTGAACTGTTGAAGGGGAGAAGGTAATGTCTCTTCCTTCTTCTCAAATAGTTTAACTCCCTCTGAGTCATGTAACTCCCTCTGAAGTCTGAAGGATAGATATCTTCCTTTTCCTATTTGCTGACCTGGAGATATCTCATGTCTTCTCAGGTCCTCTACTGATTCTATAGTATTTTGATGACCTTCGTACCAGGATAATAGTCAATCAATAAAGGTTGGACTCTCGTACCAGGGATAATGGTCCAAGTCATGAGGGCTCCCACACAAGGGATAATACCCTTCACTATCAAAAAAGCAATCAACTACAGGTTAATGATTAAAACAAACAAATTACCTTAGTCTGCAGTCATGCTCAATCTTGCATTTGGTTTAGAGGAAGTAATCCTCATCTCTCTTGTCTTCATCCTTTTGAGGTGGGTTTGGATCAATGTCAGCGATGGAAGCATATTGTCTTCCTTTCTTTCTGGTAGGACAATTTCTCGCATAGTGTCCATACTTGTCACATCTGAAGCACTGGATCTTTGACATGTCTCTTCTTTGATCATAACCTAAAGCTGATGAAGTCTTCTCATCTTTGAATGTTTGCCTGAAGTTTCTTTTAAATCTTCCTCCTTTCTTTGCATGAAGTGCAAGAGCATGATTGTCATCAGGAGGAAAGTCTTCCACTCCTCTAGCTCCAAGTCTAATTTCATTTTGGGTACAGTCTGTCCACAGACGATCAAAAGTAGGTAGTTTTTCTCTTCCACTGATACTTTGAAGAAATGGTTCCCAATGTTTTGGAAGATTATTGAGAGAGGTCAAAACAAGTTCTCTATTAGATATGATTTCTCCAATGGCACCTAGCTAATCTCTGATCTCTGACATCTTCATAAAGAAGGTAGCAACGGTGTCACCTTTTGTCATCTTGATATTTTGAAGCTAGCCTTTCAATCTAAGAGCTCTTTGGGTATTGTCACTCTCAAACATATTCTTTAATGCTTCATACATTTCATAAGTTGTCTTCAAGTTTGCAATACAAGGCAGGAGATGATCTCTTACTGAGTAGATCATTATCTTCCTTGCATGGATGTCTTCTTCCTTCCTTTCTTCCTTCTCTTCATCGGTAGTTATCTCTGGTAAATCCCTATGTATTGTCCACAATAGATCTTCCTCTTCAAGAGTGATCTGAAGTCTTGACTTCCAGAAGCTGAAGTTGTTTGACCTATCAAGCCTATCTTCCACCAAGGTTTCGTTCTTCATATTTTCATATTTCTTCACAAACCCTTGCCAACTAGGATAGAAAACCTAACGGCTAGGCTAGGCTAGCAAACTTAGGTTTTGTTGAGCTTATGACTGCCAACAATAAGCCTTGAAAGTCAGAAGAACACCGGTGAGCTGAAAAGCTACTTCAATGCGCTGCAGAAACCCTAATTCTGAAATTTCTGCAGAAAACTGTGAAACCCTAGAAACCCTAGGGCCAAAATTCCAAAGTGCTCGGAAATGCAATCTGAATCTTGTTGGAGGTGCGCTGAGGGAGTTCGTACACTCCCATACAATGTTTAGCCCCAACGTCCAATTTTAAGGTGTTGAAATACCTCAGAAAAGGAGGGTCGTACAGATTTTCTGGAAACCCTAGGAGGGTCGTACGGTTCTGCATAAGTGAGAGGATGACTAGTAGATGCTTGTGCAATGGGTTCTTCAAGACCTATGCTCTGATACCATGTTGAATTTTTACTATGTTAGGCTCAAGCATGAGGTTTAATTCATTTTTAGCATTTACTTGAACCATAGACAAATGCAGCTACACCATTAACAATTGTTGCAATAACCAAGATCACAAGAAGAAATACCATGCACAAGAACACAAGAAATATCCTGGGAAACCCTTCTCAACAAGGGAAGAAAACCCAGCAATCCTTTGCTATATTCTCAAGAGAAATACCTTCCACACCATAGACCTAGCACACAAAAGGGTGCTCTCAAAAACCAAGAAGGCTAGAGTCCAACAGAGGTGCGTACTTCAGCCCTAGAATGTGTACTTGCTGAAATTTCCAAAATCACATGTGTGTTATGTTTCCTCAATGGGGAAATCACCTTTATTTATACTAGACTAGACATCAAAAGTGGTGTCTATTGGCACAACAGGGCCGACCTCAATAACTCGGAATATAATGAATAATTACCATATTAATTATCTTTTACATTAATTATCTTTCACTTTATGGTGGGGCCGACCTGTACCCTTTACATCACAATTAGGGTTACAGGTAAATCTAACTCTTAGACAATATAGCAAGGGATCTCACACACCCACTAGTGCTCAACCACTAGGGGCATGTCCACCTGTGCTCATCCACAGGGACGTCCAACTCAACAGATCTCTATCTCACTGAGTCTCACAAGAGAATCATCTGGACACACACTCACTAGTGCTCAGCTACTAGGATCACGTCCACTTGTGCTCAGCCACAGGGACGCCCTACTCAACAGATCTCTATCTCACTGAGTCTCATAGGAGAATCATTTGGAGTACCACATCGTCTCAACTCTCTACACAGAGGAGAACAATAAACCCATCACATGGGCACTGTTATCCCCCACTTTTAGGGATAACTAGGAGATCATGTCTCGAGGCCCACAAGTCCTAGACATGGAGTACCGAGAGCAAGATTGACTTTAGCATGGCCCTGGAGGGCCCACCTTTTCTTTCTTCCAGCATCTTTATCTTGTCAGCAGCAGCAGCATCCACCACCATCGGCAGCATCCACCACCATCGGCTTGGTCCTGTTTCGAAGATGGTTCTTGCTCCATGAGGTAATTAGTCCAAGTATCATGGTATGTGTCACTTTGATCATCAAAACCCTTGAATGTGTGCATCTGATTCCTTTTATTTCTAACGACTGCTTGGATCTTACACTTGCCCACTTGACCATGTTTGGGGGGATTGACAGGGTGCCCTAG
This sequence comes from Picea mariana, assembly GCA_032191745.1. Lineage (NCBI taxonomy): Eukaryota > Viridiplantae > Streptophyta > Pinopsida > Pinales > Pinaceae > Picea > Picea mariana. The sequence goes on along the minus strand of JASDQU010202514.1, from coordinate 4,676 downwards.
CAAGCCGGTGTCTGTAGGTTTTGGTTTGCCACTGGGAGGATTTCTGAAAAGCCATCGTCTGCTCCCATAACAGCACCATTTTTTCATCTTGTTTCTTGCTCACTTATCCCATTCCACTTGTCCGAGCACTGGGTTGACCTATTTTCAGGATTGCACCTTATCTCGTGGGAAGAAGGGGCTAAAGGCCCAGAAGGTAAAAGCAAGCTGATAAAAGATAAAAGCCTAAGAATAAAACCTCGAGATGTTTTGCCCAGGGATCCCGAGAAATCAATAAAAGGCTTCTCAGCAAGAAACAAGAGGGACCCGAAAAAGTAATAAAACAAGACTTAACCAGAAGATAGGGGGTCTCACCACGAGCCAACCTATTAGGTCCATGGGTACCTAGCAGTATGACATTGCCACCAGCTGGTTACCATGCCAGGGCAGTGACTCTTGGTTGCATGGCCAAGGGAAAGGGGGTCTCATCACAAGCCAACCTTCTCATTTCTGTGAAAGTACTTGTGGGCAACGCTGTCACCACTGGTCACCACGCCAGGGCAGTGTCCCCTGATTAGCTCTTGAACAAAAAAGCAATAAAAAATGAAAGAATAAAAAGAATAAGAATAAAAGGCAAGAATGGGCTTGGAAAAATTACATCCAGGACAGGTACAGCTCGCCTTCTACAAAGGCACCCACAGGTAACGTTTCTTGCATCCTTGACCCTCATTGCACCCAGATGCTTGGACATCCCCTGACCACATCACCCACTTACATGGATTGGATGAGGTCTCTTCCGAGAACTTTCCTTTTCCAGTGGACACTAGCCCAATAGGACGTCTTGTCCTTTTCTCCAAACTTGTATTGCAGGCTTGTGTAATATCTTTGAACTTTTGACTGATATATTAGGGAATTTTATGCACGTGTTTAATAATATTGATGATGAGATGTGATTGACATTGCTATGATCCTTGTGACTAATGAGCCCATGGAGGGCGTAGCTATTGATGTGCAAGACCATGCCCGACGGACAGGTACCATTTTGGACCGGTACACATGGGGAGATGATCAGTTTAGACCTCCATGGGGCTGAAGAGCCCACCAGGTGGATGTTGAGACCCCATCAGGGGGCAGAGACAAGACATAGATGGATCAAGGGCTTTGCACCGAAGAAGGGGAGGACGTTCCACCAGAGGCACCTTGGCAGAGCTTGACCTAGGGGGATTGGCCCTTTTTTTTTCAGTGAAACGTTGGCCTTGGAAGGCCTAGGACGTCACCCATGATGACCATGAGGTCATCCAGCCTTATGGACGTCTTGGGAGGTAGACTAGGCAGTATTGGCACGTGTGGCAGGTTGGAGAAGCCCAAGGAGGGCTAACGTTTGGCTCCAGGATGCCCCATTTGCCCTAGAAGGGGATAACGTCTCCCTTGGAGGGGCTTGATGTCTCTTTTTATCTTGATTAAGGTTTTAATTTGATATTTTAATGTACAAACAGTATGATTTAGTGTTATAGCCTTGTCGGCCTTTTTCATGACCTAAAATGTAAAATTAGGTCATGGTATTGTATAAATGAAGGATTTTCACCTTCATTTTTTCATCATCTCACACTCACTCATAGTGAGGTCTGAAATTTGCACCCTCTCTTGGGTTATTGGCTGAATTTGTGAGGCGCACTTGTTGAAGGAAGACTTTCTTGGCATATTTTTTCATGTCTCTTAATGGAAGGTGTTACAACTAGGGTTTGCTATGCTTTTTCTTGGTGATATGTAAGTATTTTTTCTGCAAAACTTCTTGATTGAATGGTTGCATTACTTTTTTCTTGCATATATTTATAATTTTGCTGAATAAACCCTAGGTGACAAGCACACAAGTAGGTCCTTGGCTCATGTCCCCATTGAGAGATTTTTCAGCCATTGTTTGAAGAAGGAGAGAGCCTAGCCGTAGCTACATTCTCATTCTTTCTTCCCTTTTGCTAGCCGTACTATTTACAAGCTGAGAAGAAGGAGACGCCTTAAAGCCTAGGTCTTCTACACTTTGGGCCGATTTTTCTAGGGTTTGCTGGTAGAACCTTGCTGTAGCAACACTTTGCTTCATCAAACCCTCTTGTCTTGGTTTATGTTATTTCTTCAGCTAGTCGTGATTGCCATTGAGTTAAGGAAGGAGGAGAGAGCACCGAGGCCTAGTTCCCCTACACCAAGGTGAGCCTCTCTCCCCTAGGGTTTTGACTTTGAGGCCTTGCTCTAGCAACACGTCAAAGTTTCTCCCTCTAGTCCTTAGCCGTGCTATCCTGATCCTTCAGCTCTTGCGTCCTTCACTTTTGACTCCATTAAACCTAAGGCACTGATCTAAAGACCTCTTTCGTTGAAGTGAACTTGATCACAATCATCTTCAAAACCTTGAATCAAACCCTAACTACTAACCCTAGACTAGGAACTCACCTAACTAACCTATTGTTGCCGTCATCTTTAGTTATAATATCATTGGTGCAGCTAAACATTTTCTTTATAAGCAATTGAATGATAATTAAACGCATTAATTGAATGAAGTATTGATTTGTTGCATTGAATGCCATATTGTTTCAGCATTTATTGAAGAAGTGACATAATTTTCATTGCTATTTTATAAATATTGACTTCATCAATATTTATTATCAAATTGCTTATATGTGTATCAGATAGTCATTGATTTATATGAAGTACTAACCCATTGAGCAAGCTTTCATATATCAGTTTGTTGTTGCTTTGTCTCAGGCAGGTATATCTCTTTGGGGGTTTTACTTTATTATTGGTTGTTTAGCCGGACTATCTGCTCGGTGGTGACTTGTGAGGGGGGAAATTATCCTTGTCTTATAATCCTTTTCCTTCTGAAAACCCTAGGTCACCGAGGACGTCTCCCCTGGGCGTCTCCCCTGGGCCTTAACCACCCTAAACAGAAAGAACCATCCCATTGTGGTGACATTGGGTGGGATTGGTTCCAGTTATGCCAATTTGTCTCTCCAATCTCTAGCCTTTTATCCTTGCTACAAACTATGCAATAACAGGCACCTTCACCCCTCTCAAGGGTACACATCGTTTCATCTCAAACGACACACCCATCTCATGGGCATCTTACCCACACAGGGGCACACAACATTCCATCTCCGTCTCAGAGAGGAACGACACACCCATCTCATGGGCACACCCAACCTATGGGCTCTCTCATAGGCCGACTCACTCACTCTGTGTCCTGGAGGATGTCTCTTGCAGCTGTAATCATCAACAATTATGACCCACCATAGTATCCCCTAACACAAAAGGTAAAAATTTAGAGTGTTATGATACCTTATTAGATTACACCAATGTCAACCACGTTCACAACCCGTATAAGAAACATTAACACCATGTCTAAGCAGGAAACCCATACATGAAATCATAGTAGAGAAACCAAAGTGAACAAACTAAACCAAGAGAACCTAGCACCATGTGTGTGAAAGTATAGTGTACCATTTGTAAGTGCATATATCATCTATGGTGTATGAGATAGGAGTTGTTATACCATGGATGAGGCATCTGTAAGCAACTAAGAAAAGCCCACTGTGTGGTCAGATCATCATGTAGCTGAAGGAGAATTGGAAAGAATGAATCCAAGTATGAATGAGATGAGCAAGAGAGCTCATGTGAACTGAAACACCACACAGTTGGAAGGGTTGCTCAGGTACTAGTTGCCCATGCAACATCCTCACATCATATGAGGGGGCAACAAAGTGCACACTCCATCCAATTTGGATAAGTAGTTGTATTTAGATCAGATTTGGCTATCCAGCATTCCGCCAGATTGCCATTTTAGGAAAAGGGTAGACAGTCATCAAGTTGAGGACAAAGCAAATATGCTAGCCCTTGTTACCACCTGAAAATACACAGTACATTTTCCATGCTTCAAAGTAATTATTGGTCATTTTTTTCTGCCTTAGGAAGGGTGGCATTGTTGACATGATCAAACCCTCAAAAGAAGAATAAATGCATGCTTTAAGAAAGGTGTTTTGCTTGTGGAGATGAAAAGTGGACTTGAGACCTCATCCAAAACCCTTATAATATTTTTATTTTATGATGGGTTGAATCATTCTAATGGAGGGAAAAGTGGATAAGGATCTTCTAGGTCTTTCTTAATAATATTTTAATGAAAAGTAGTTGGAAGGGAAAGCTACAAAAGGAGATCCATCCTCATTTGCAAAGGGTGGATTTTTGGAGGAGAAGATGACCTAGTACACTTTGCTAGTTGCTGTTGTAAGGGTAAATCAGATTGGAGAATTCACCTTCTTCATTTATTCTCACAGAGCTGATATATCTCCAAGGTCACCATTTAATTTAGTGCTGTCATATCTTTTGTAGAGAACTGTTCTTTGCTGTTATAGTGGGATGCTCACTGCTAAAAGAGAGTTTAAAGGGTGGTTGTAATAACCCTCTTCCATTCTTTTCATATTAAATGTGAATCTTGATGTAGTAAGGAACTGTACTGTGATGTCCCATCCCCAAGATTAGGCCAGCAGGGAGTGACTTAGTAGTCTATATGTTCCCGTAGACTATAGTCAGGCACAAACAGGGAACAAGATGGAGAAATAAGAAGGAATTAATGGCTAAACGATGAATTAAGCCAAAATACTTAGGAAAAGTCACTTAAGCCTAAGTCAACGAAGAATTAGAATGAAAAGGTGTTAAGGGGG
>JASDQU010202513.1:0-12974 GCA_032191745.1 Picea mariana | reverse complement strand
CATTTTGGGACATGGATTCCCGAGGTAAAAGAAAGATTAATTTATTGATGTTACTGGGTTGGTAAATTAAATTGAACCAAAAAAAAAATAATACATGGGATTTTAAGTTAAATAAGGATTAATTAACACTGAATAAGATATCAAAAATTGGATTTTGATAATTAACTCCAATAAGGTTATTAAGATTTCCTAGTTGTTAGCACCTGGGTTGGAAAGTCATTGTACCCTATGGTGATGTGGCGCATTGCGGTGGGTCTACGTCTCAAGTAATGATGGTACCATGTGTGATGATGATTTGGCATTTGGAGGGGGTGATACAAGAGGTGATGTGAATGCCACGTGTCATGTTAGAAGAAGGGTACACAGTGGTAGTGGTGAGCAAGATGGTAGACATATGGAAATATCTCCATCATTTTTCAGAGTTACTACCATCGAGGTGTCATGGTGCATGGTTGCTGGAGCATTTCGACATGAAGAACTTCGATAGGATATCTGTGTCATAGATCGATGAGAAGGAGAGATTCAATCTCAGTCATAGATATTCAAGGTCCCCATGTAAGCTAAACACCACAAGAGTGTGAGATGGGTTGTTAACCATCGTGCAAGTTGGAAAATATGAAGCAATAACAGCTGTTGATTTCCCAACCCCATGGACCATTGGATCTATAGGTTAGATATGCCAGAATGTGTGTGGTCAGAGGGAGCCTGTCAGAGTGGATTATGTGCTAGAAATCTGCTAACCCAGATGGGAAAACTCCGATGAAGAAGAAAATATTCGAATCATCGGAATAGGGAGTTCAATGGGTTAGGTGGAATATTCCACGTCAATTCCACATCGAATGGCAGGAGTGATGGGGAGCTACGTGGTTTCCATTTGGCACTAAAGATGAACTCAATGAATGAAATTCCAGAAACTTTGGAGAGACTGTAATTTCTGTTCTAGAGCTCAGTTTTGAGCATGGTTATAGTCATTGGAAATATATTGACGAGCATAGGAAAATGGTAGCCTCTACATGAGGCTTTGATATGGTTGAAGAAAATAAAAAAATTTGATACCTCATTCCTCACCATTCCCTCTCATAGAAACATACTTTGTATATGCAACACCTTCAACAATTATTCAACAATTTTCATTTTATTTCATAACAAAATATTCACATTACCTTCTTTAGCAAAGGTTATCATTTCCCAAAATCCACACATAACATATCTATCCATCGTATTTTCACAATAATACAACTTATATTTGCAAGTTGGGGGAAACATTTGTATTACAATCCATTAATCAAGATCAATGACTCATATATAATTTGGACCCCAAAAAAATGATACTTATCATGGTTTATCCTATTCAAAAGATCCAACATTTGCCACATCGTTTGATTAGATGGAGAATATTGAATTCGTTTTGAAAGTCACCCAAGTGATAAAACATGTTGCCTGTTATTTAAAGAATACTTTTCTATTGAATTTTCACCTGGTGACTCCAAATAATTGAAGACTCCACTGGGAAGATAGCCTTATTGGAAATGAATAATATCTTTAAAATAGTTGGTTCTCGATGAAAGATTCCTTTCAAGAAATTGTAGTTTTGTTACTGATTCCCTTGTTCCTTTTCCCTTTGTATTTGAAAAGGATTAAATTGTTTTGTTTTATAAATTGGGAAAATTATTAGTTCAAATTTTTGTTTCCTTTCTTGGAAATTGAAGTTTTGGATTCTATTTATGTTCCTTAGTTGAACGAGCCTTATACATTATTGTCTCTTGAAAACAATCATGAACACTTTACCACATTTTCTTTTCAGATCTCACATGAAAACGAACCTCAAAATATTAGTCTTCCAATGAACAACCATTCATGTGATACATTTGAGCAAGAAGCCCATGTATCCATTCCTCCACTTATTAACAAATCTTTTGAGTAGTTGGTAAATTTTCATCTTTGGGTCTTGAATATAAACACAGCTTTAATTCTACCATCAATTCTTCATAATATGCTTGCAAATTATATTAAGGATCTTCCTATATTAAATCCAGATGTTGATGTTTCAACCGAACAACATTTAGAAGATTTTCAAGATTATACTGATAACCTATAAATTGAACACGATGATGTCTTCATGAGAATGTTTTGTCATTCCATACAACAAGGTTGCAGGGAATGGTTCATAAATCTTCATGCTGGTTCTATACACTATTGGATGGATTTTCATGATGTTTTCTTGGACCAATGGGAAGATAAGAAGATCCATCATTATTACGTCACCGATTTCTATTCAATGAAAAGGAGGAGTGATTAAACCCTTTCAGAGTTTAACAAGAGATTTCATCGATTATACCTTGATATGCCTCTTGAAATTTAACCCTTAGAAGTTGCTGCTAAGGTGTATTATGCATCAGTACATGGGCCTGACTTTTATTTCTTCTTAGAGAAAGGAGATCCTCTACATTGGAACAAATCTTCATTGATGCTTTGGAAATAGAAGGAAAATTATGGGCTTGTGAGAAACTGCTTGACCATTATGCTAATGAGTATTTGATAATGAATGAGAAGAAAGAAGACATAGGACAATTATATGAAAAGGCTGATAAATCGATATTTTGACATCTTTTACTATAAAAACACTTCCTTTTTGGCCTATAACATATATCCATTTTTCCTCTTTCCATAATGTTTAAGACTCATTACCATACCTTATCTTGATTTTTTTCAAGGTACATTTATTTTCCATTTTATTCTCTAATCTCCTTTTTATAGTTTGAATTAAAAAGGTGTTTAATATTATTTGGATTATTGCATATATATATGTGTGTGTGTGTGTGTGTGTGTGTCCACCTATGTCTTGATTAGAAGAACCTTTCTAACTTGAACTATTATAATATTTACCATTACTTCCAGGTCAACATAATTCAAAGCCCAATCATAATTTACAAGGAATCAACCATTGAATGGGAGCAAGTGGATTGAGGGTATTTTAAGAAGATATAATAAAAACAAGAGTTTAGATCCCATCACAAGAATTCTCCACTATGACTAAGGGTTTGATAATAGACATGGTCACATGGATCTTGTTGGAGATGTTAACAACTAAGAACAAACATGATCAAGATTCAATCCCACATAAATGATTAACTATGAGGAACCCATGACCCACAAGTTGCAACTAGAACTTCCAAAAGGTGCATAATAGATTCAATGCTTCAGTTGGTTGAGGGTTACACCATTGGATAGATGCTGAAACCGATTGTTCCACAAAATCCAATCAGAGGACTGTGATCATATTTAGTTTCATGTTTGTTTGAACTGGTATCATATTTTGAGGGGCCTACTGCTCCATTTATGGAGAAATCATACCCCCTTTTCATGTATATATGCATGATCGCCTCAAGGAGGACGATAGCTAGACAATGCTAATTTTATTTTGAAGATAGTTTTTTTGTAATCCCGCTTTTAAAACTTAACATATCACTTGGATTTTATGTGTGGGGTGTTCATATTATTATGCTCTGGTGATTTTCTGAATACCAAGCATAGGACAAACTTTGAGGGGGATCACTTGAGGTAGGGTGTTGTGCTATATTTATTTGTTTATTAGTATATATTTCCAACATGTTAGTTTTTGGTTCCATTTCTGGTATTTCTTAGTTATCTAGTCCTATTTACTTTCGTTTTAGTGTGTGTTTTTTTTTGGTAATCCTGAACCTTTTTGGCTTGGTGAGGGATTTCCTTGACTGAGATGCCATGACCCAGGGGCATCTAATCCATCAAAGTCACCCAGGGATCGCACCCGAACTGGACCACACTAACCCTTAACATGGATGGATTTGAGGTGTTCCTAGGGGTTTCAAACCAACGACTTTCACTTATGGAGTGCCTTAACAACACACTCCCTCACTGACTGCTCTAGACCTCAGGGAGTTCAGTTTAGTGTGTGTTATCCTAATTTGTCTATCTCATTCTAGTTATTTATAGATTATGCCACAAAATCATGATGCTACAGAACTAACATTCTATAGAGTTAGGGTTTTACAAGATCACTATGTTCTCAACTGAGTACTTAGTATGTGGAGAGAAATGTTGAGTTATGGATATGGGTTCCAATGACTATAACATATGAAGTTCCACTAGCTGAGTAGAGATTGAGAATGTTGTTGGTTCTTTTATTGAAAATTTATGTTTCAATATTATAATATAATTTATAATTACCTTTTAATTGTAGTGTGATTATACAACTAGATTTTCTCTAGAATGTTATTTTAGTTTGTGAGATTAGTGTGCTACGAAATCACTCTATTCTTTGTCTCACTTGGTGAACATATATAGATAGTGAGATCATGAGTTTAGTTCTCAATGCTTTGACTATATAATGTGCCACCAACTGGGATGGGGATCAAGAATACTATTAATTCCATTTTTCAATCTTTAGTTTAGATTTATGATTACAATGGTTTCCAGTTACTTTGTCCATCAAATAGATTAAATTTCATGGTAGTGGGAAAATCCTTTTTCTGTGTATATTTCACTGAGAGCCTCACAATATTATACAAGACTCTAGGTTGAAAAATTAAATGATCGTGTATTATGAAAACATCCAAACAATAGGAAGACATATATACACATCATCAAACGTTGTTTTCCCAAAATAACATAAATAAATCTCTATAGTTGTTGTCCCAGAACATTAGAAAGAAACCATTGCACAAGAAACAAATCAAGAAAAACATTTTTTGTTCAAGGATTTGAAAAGTCCATGATGTAATATTGGGTTTGATAATTTTTTTTTTTTTACTCTTCCTCTCATGATTGTAATGACAATGAGGTATACATGTGTGAAACACTTCAAGGAGATGGAGAGCCATACAATTCTTCAGTAAATCTGAATCAAAGGTTATTTGAGGATGAAGACATATTTTTAGTTGCTATTGAATGCAATGAATAAATTTCCAAGGATAATATTTTTGAAATATTTTTTGAAGAGTCTCATGAAAATACAGTCTTCCTTGCTGCCCCAGAGGATAAAAACCAATTTTTTCATGATCAAATTGAAATCTTACATAAGCAGAAAGAAATGGTTGTCCAAGTAAACCCAAAAAATTAATGCATGACTGTTGATTTTCCAATTTTGGGTACCCAAAGTTTGGTATGCGATATTATGTTTTTAAATTTTGATATATCTGACGCTCATGCTTAGAAAGATGAAGGAGAATAAAGTGAAACAAACAAATTATTATGTGTTTATAATCAATGTTATAAGGGTAAGGTATACATAATATATAAAGAGGAAGATGCATTTGGAGAAGAGTTATATATTCAATCAGAGAATGAAACTATCCAAAGTTCTTATGAATCTTCAATTGAAGAAAAGGCTGAAGAAGATGAGTGTGATAGAGTTTTTCTTTTTCATTATCAAGAAGAACTTATTGATCCTAGATTTGTTAAAAGGGAGGTCTTCGAAGATCCTCATATGGAGTTATTTAGTGATAAACTTATCTATGATGCATATGAGGAGGAAGTGCACTTGGAAACTAATTCCTTATCTCCTACAACATACTCCAGTTACATATATGGCTTTAAATATGAAGGACTTGTTGACGAGCGATATTGACCACTCATCAAATGAAAGGGAATAGTCCAGTCTGATATTTTTTAAGTGTAATCTAAGTCATTTAAGATAACTATCCCTGATGGGTTTAATGACTCCATTGGTTAGTTAAAGGATCTATCTAATAATAAATGAAAAACTGTCTAAGATCCTAATGGCTAACTGTCATATTTCAAGTATTTACAATGATCTATTAGATTATATAACCTTACACTTAATTACAAAGTTTACAAAATGTACAATGATACACGATTTACTAGAAAATCTTGTGAAACAAAAGTTTTTGCAAAGGGAACTAAATCCCAAGTGAATTTGAAATATGATGAAATCTAGATTTAGTATACTAAAATTACTTAAACACTCTAACTAATATTCAAACCAAAATTGAATCTAATAATTGACATAAACATGAATCCAAGTTATAAAACAATTTAAGTCAAATGAACAAAGCATTTAAACTAAATCATAAGAATTAAGATTTACATTCAACAAACCAAACCAAAGAAATGAAACAACATAAATTACTAACCTAAACAAAGATATTTTCCTTTTGAGGAAACCGTTCACATGGAGACTAAATGGGGTCATTGAAATGGGTTTTTAACGAATTTGAGAAATTATTAACGGTTTGATCAGAAATGCAGCCCGAATTTCACCTTTTGTGGACTGATGTGAATGTCCATACTTTTCTTTTTTTCTTTTTAGAGCAACAGATCTCCCAGATTACCTTGTTCGCAACAACCAATTGATGTTAGGACCAATGAGAATTCCCAGAAATGGAGGAGTACCTGTTACATATAAAGGAATGTATATTAATTATTGGTGTTGCTATTAAAATAAGGTGGCTGCAAAATCTAAGATTTTGTAGCTGCCTTTAAAACCAATAAAATTAATAACATATCCTGACATGAAAATAGGAAATTGAGAAAATCTTATTTCAGCAGAGTTTTAATCTTGAGAATCTGAGATAGTAACAATTTTAACATTGGAAGACTTAATAATTATATGGGTGCTCGATCACTGCGTTTTCTCCTATTATCCATAAGTTTTCTTATCCCTAAACTAATCCATGAATAACACATAGGTGTAACAAGAACAAGGAATATTTGAGGCTAATCCTGTTTCGATGGGCATGATACTTGTGAAAATGATTATGAGATCAAGTCTGAATGACACAATGCTATAGGAATAATACATGAGCTCTTATTATTGATCGAAGTTCTAAGGCTTTAACCAGACACACATGGTCATGGTGCAAGGTTAATGTAATTGTGGAAACATTTATTCTTATTACAATGACATGATAGGGAATTATCGCTAATGATCCAGTCATAATAATATCACACCTTTAATCCTAACATGATGTGAGCATAAAAAATTATTAATACAAGTCATGCTAAGGTTTACATCATTGTAAATCTGAACACTGTTCATCATGTTGTTCCTGAGTTTATACTTTAAGGCTCTAAAGTATACTGTCAAGGCATCTGAAAAGATAGAGGAAGTTGAGGACAAAAAAATCAATGATTAAAAAGGTGAGTACTATAGTTGGTTTCTCAACTGTCTCTGTCGGAATTCCCTGTTTTCCTAAATGTTGATATCTCTCTCAATTGCTGCACATGAACGTTCTAAGTCAACCCGATTATTTGCTGTTCGTAAGATAGCATTAAAAAAATTTAGAGCGATGCTGGTTTGATCTGAAAGACCGACTTCAATGTTAGGCTTCCTTGAAACTGGTATTGTCGTGAAGGATAAAGGTAAAGGAGATATAATTCTATGTTTTCCTTTTAGGCTTTGTTATCTCTATTTCACAATGTAAAGAGAATGATTTTAAAACATGAATTAATAATATGACTAAATCAAACGCCGTTTCTTGTATCTGAGTTAAATTTAATAGAAGGGAAACATGAATGATATGAGGAAGAACATAAAGCTATTAACAAGGTGATGCATCAATTTAAGAGGAATCTCACGTTGTAACACAAGACTATGGAACAAGAAAAATATTAATGAAGCATATGATATTGAAATCTAAACATTTTCAGGTCTTGTATCTGCTGATAACTGATACAGAGGAAAAACTGTAAATGATTTAAATAACAAGAATAATAATTTCCACAGTAGAGGTTGTACTAAATTGTATTCAAGCATTCATCAATAAAATATATGAAAGAAAGATGAAAAGACAGGGGAACACATAACTCAGACTTGACAAAATATGGAATCTTCAATATGCATTTCTATTAATTCAGAGTCTCTTTAAAATTACTTTGTCACAATGCCTTTTTAGAGAAAGAAAAAAGTCTTTCTTCAGTCTTCTCTCCCTGTATTTATACAAGGTCATCAATACTTGATGGTTAGCAATCTCCTACTTTTTAGGGGAAAAAATAGTTACAAAACTACAACCTTAACCGTTGCATGATTAACTTTTGTTTGTCTATCATTACAATAGTGTAAGCTTTCGAATGATACTTCACTGTTTAGATGAAGTCTCTCCCTCCTTTGATGCTATACATTCAATACATTTCTCCAAAAAATGAACAAAATTTCTAGGTGGTGTCGGAAGATCCTTAGTTTAAAACAGATAAAACTTTCTTTAGACCTTTGGAAACTGGTCTTCAAAAACTTTATCGGTAAACCTGATCACTTTCAACTTTAAATTAGGCTGTACCAACCATCTATCTATCAGGTTGGCATCGATTTCCTTCAACTGTGAAATTTCCGCCTGAATCTCCTTCAAGCCCTCTTTGTAGTTCAACTGTTGTTTCACAATGTTTATCTACCCCAGGGGCTCAGAGCAACCATTTCTTTCAATACCTAACATTTTCTTATCCAAATAATCAAAGATTTCCTCACAGTTGTCTTTGATTTCTTTAACTATCTTCTTGTTTTCAGCTATGTTCGTTTCCCATACCTTGAGCATGATGTCCCCTCTTATTTGTTCTGTGACAAAAATATTTAGATTTTTCGACATCTCCCTATTTCTTGAACATGCAACTGCTTTCTGAATGGTATTCCTTGCTTCTTTAGCCTCATTTTCCAGTAAAATAATATTATCAAGGGATTTGCTTACCTCTTGAAAGTAATCTTGGATGATCTCTATTTTGGAGATCAATTTCTGTTGCTCGGCTTCTATCTTTGTATGTGCTTCTAGCGAGAGGGTCTGGAAATCCTTTAAGACTACAACCCGACATTCTGTCAAATTTAACTTATCCTGTAGCTGTTTTACAATCTCCTTTTGCTAAGTAACTTGCACTTGACTTGCTTGTATCCTCTGGTTCATTTCATCCAGGCTAGTTTTGAGTGATTGAATTTCTTGCCTTTCAACAACTCTGGCATGCTCCAAGCTTTTATTCACCTCTTCTCTAATGTTTTTCTCAACATTCTTTAACTGATCTTGGAATTGAGCTATTATGTGGTTACTCTTATTTATCCTTGTTCTCATGTTCTCCATAGTAAAAAGTTTTGCTATTGCCATGGCTCCGATGGAGCTTGCTACCTTTGTAACGAAATCCTCCTCCTCCAAATTCTGGCCATCTACCAAGACCCTATGCTTCTTCACCATACTCCCCTCTCTCATATACATCTCTTGTTTTATAACAACCTTCCTCTTTTTTCTAAAAAAATAATCAGAAGGAGGGATCTCATCTCTGGAGATAGGGGTGAGATCACAAACATATATGGATGCCATCTGTGGGAGTCCAAAGGTGGACTGTAAATGGGTTAAGGAAGCTATGGGACTTCCTAGCTCTGTAGATATTGTTTCTCCTATGGCCTTAGGTATATTGACATCAACAATAGGTGATGAAGGGGGAGTGGACTTACTAGACTCGGGAGGTGTCCCGGGCCTCCTCTCTGTTTCAGTCTCTGGATTTTATGTGTGTAAGGCCTCTTAATTTTGTGAGGACCTTTCAGTCTCTTGTGGAATTTCCTCGGGGTTGACTTTATCTTCYGTTTCTTGTCTAAGGCCTGGAGGAGTATCCTCTTGTTTCTGAGGAAGGGTGATTGTTTCTCCTTGCAATACTTTGGGAAAACCACTCTGTCTATGATTCTGGAAGGTCTGAAAACTAGCTTGCAAGTCAAACGACAGTGTCTGTACCCTCTCTAACARCTCCTCATAGGTCCTAGTCCCTTTGAACAAGTCATCACAAGGGGACTTCTCATGTTCATAAGCCTTCATATTACAGTGGGCCATGTGTTTTACCACTAATTGGTAAGGATCGTGCTTCCTATGCTTGAGGTCTACCAATTTGACCTCCTCCAACGCTGCCTCTTCAACTTTGGAATGACCCAAGTTGAGTAATGAAAATTTCCTATTCTGAACCGGAAAAACTGGCCAAGACTTCTTTTGAGCCATTTTTAGTTCTGTCCCAATTCCACCTGTTACTATTTGATGAGATACCTCCTTGCACATCAGTTTGTCAGGGAGGAATTTTGGGAGTGCATGTGGAGGGATTGAACACCCGAAAACTCTGATGTATGAGAAATTCTCCTCTATAAACCAGTCAACAATTGTCTCGAGGTTTCTTGTGACCAACTCTGAAATGCAGGGAGGCACACATCCATACAACATATGATGTAGTGGTATCACCATGAAATGAAAAATTTCATAGAATGAGTCCTTGGCGTTTTATTCCCAAAGTTTAGAATGATATTCATGAATAGGCTCTAGGTAAGTCGGATTCCAACTCCAATTCATCAAAGGGAAAGGGGTTGAGAAGCATATAGCATCCATAATGTATGAAAACATATAAAAGGATACTGGTTGGCCATTTGATCTTGTAGTCTGATATTCCATGACCTCCTTCGCTATGTTATCGGATAAAATCTTATCCCAATTGAAGCTGTAACCTTCTGTTGCCTCGTGCAAAAGAGGTACCCATTCTGCAGGGAAATGGGTGGGACTTTTCTTCTCAAAAAGTCTACATAACATCATCGCCACATAGACCATATACTCATTCAATGAGGCTGTGGTGTAAATACCATGGGTGTCGGCCCTGAATTTTGCTTCGTTTCTCCACCAGTCTTTTATTATGCCAGGATACGTTTGGTCCGACTCAAAACATTCTTTCCTTTGAAAATTACTCATGAAATCTTTATTATAAATATACTTGGGACTGTGAGACAGTTTATACATTACTTGTACATGTTCCGGTCTGAAAGAGCCAATGACGACCCCTCGACTGTCCAGAATGCTTCTCGTCTGCACGTCTATTCGCTCTAAGGCCCAATTGATCATGTTGTTATAAGTCATGAGTCGCAGCTTTGTAGCTATTTTGTGAAGCTTAGACTCCACTATTTCTCAGATTTTGTTGTCGGTGTCATGAGGGAAATTTGTAATTTCATAATCTAGAGTTTCAAAAATTTGCCTCCAGGATTTTATGGAATTGATGGCATGCAGTATTGTATCAGATATAACGTCTCCGTCTGGACTCGATCTTTCTGCAACTTCCTCGCTTTTCTTGGGTGCCTTCTTAGGTGCCATGATATTTGCACTGGACCAAAAACCTGTTTACAGAGAAAATGTGTATAAAACTGGATAAATGCGTCTTGCTATAGATGTAAAGGATAATAATGAAGTTCAAAACACAATACCTTATTAACCCTTAATTTGTGTTATAATGAGCGTACAGACACAGGCAACGAAAAATTAATGCTTTAATGGAAAGATATGCCTGGAGATATGCTTTCGTGTCAAAAATATCTCCATTTATCCATGATCAATACTACCGTATATCAGTGATTTTGAAACTGGAGTTTCAAAAATCACTGCCTTCTTGAATTCCCGAAATGCGAAAGGCAGCTTAGTTATCACTGTTAATATTATGGTAGCTTCGGGAGGTATGAACCTCTATTGTGACCTATGACGAGACTAGAATCTTCCGGAAGGAAGCAAAGAATTCAAGGAAACCCTAGACAAGTTGTCGGCTGAACAAATATATTTAAATTGAATTTATTGATGCCCAGAAGGAGAAGTCAATCCTAGTTAGACTGGCAAGTCCACTATAAATACAGGGCACCAGTTTCATTATTTCACATCTCAGCAGTTGCAGAGAGAGATAAATCTGCGCAGGCAGTTGCAGGCAACAACAGTTTTGTGCGCAAGTTTTCTGGGAGAGATAGAAAGTGGTGTGCTAGCTTCTGGGTGGGATCATCTGTTCAGTTTAGTTTCTATTTTCTTGCTTGGTGCATTTAGCCTCTCTTGGCTATTGATTGCTACCAAGATTCTGTTCTCGGTCAAGGTCAAGGTGCTTGGAGGGTGGCTTCGGCCTGTGGTTGGGTGACAAGGGTATCGTCAATGGTTAAATGAGCACACTCCTCTATATTCTAATAGGTTATGGGCCCATACCCCCTTCAGTCAGCCTAAAACGTTGGAAGGAAACATAATCACTAGGTATTGAGCTCATTGAGGAACTATCGCTAGAGTCACTAGCAGGAACAACTTCCAAAGAACTGCAGCTAGGGTTACTAGCAATAGCAGTTGCAGAAACCCTAATTCTTAGATTCGGCACCTTGTGATGGAGCATCTTGCTCAAGGAGAAGATATTCAGATGTGCCCTAACTCAACGCACCTATTGAATTTCTCAGAAGAAAGAAATGACGAAGTTGAAGTTTTGGATCAAGGCATGACCAATTATCGGTCAACCGAAGACATGTGTGAAACAATCAATCTCTTACATTACTCAACACTTACCGGGACAATTGAAGACGATATGTGGATAATCGATAGTGGAGCTTCCAGGCACATGACGGGAGATCAAGCTAGATTCTTAGATCTAAATGAGAGAAAGACAACGTACAAAGTGGAGCTTGGAGACAAAAGCACCTACCCCATTGAAGGATTTGGACAAGCCTCCATCAAATTGGAATTAGGTAATAATGTTAACTTAAGTAATGTTCTATATGTACCTGGTTTAGAAAAGAATCTTGTATCAATATCATGTTTAGAAGACAAAGGAAACAAAATAGCCTTCATAGATGAAAAAGTGCTATCATGGCATATGGATTCCAGCATAGAAGATGCTAGGGTTATTGGAAGACGTGAAGGGAATCTATATAGACTACTAGAATGAAATGAAGAAGCCCTAGTACATGACGAAGTCAACCCTAATGAGATTTGGCATAGAAGGTATGCTCATATCAATTATCAAGCACTACCTTTCCTCAGGAAGATGGTTGAAGGGATACCATAATTGAAGTCTACACACAAAGGAATTTGCAAGGAATGTGCCCTTAGGAATGTAATGTCCCCCACCTCTTAGAGAGGTGAGGAGGAGACTCAGTGGCCTGGGCACCCCCACTAGGTCATAGTCTCACACTGAAAGGGGGGAAAGTCAAGAAGTTAAAAGTTATATTTTTAAGTTGACTTAAG
>JASDQU010202511.1:5614-19017 GCA_032191745.1 Picea mariana | reverse complement strand
TTTGATGAGGATTTCTCACTCATCACTTGCCTCTCTAGCTCAAGCACAAAGGCCACAGGGGTATATTGATAGTGGTGCTCCATATCATATGACATGAGTTAGAGAACACTTCTCCAGTTTCAGAGAGGAGGAGATGACTTTCGATATAGAAATGGGGAATAAGTCCAAATGTACTCCAGTAGGACAAGGGACAGTCACCTTTCAGAGGGAGTCAGGCAAGAGATTCAGTTTTACAAATGTGTTGTTCTTACCAGAGATGACAAAGAACACGATATCAGTTTTGGCGCTTCAGGACAAGGGGTATGATGTGTCATTCAGAGGACCGGAAGTCTACATTCATCCCAAGGGGTTGAAGCAGGCCAAGATAATAGGGATCAGGACACGTAAGTTATACAGATTAAAGTTTGAGTCACCTCAGGCATTGATAAGCAACAGCAAGGATATGGGAGAATTATGCCATAGGAGGATGGCTCACTTACACCATGGGACACTTAAGGTATTCAAGGAGATAGTGACTGGCCTTCCAGAGTTAAGCACCGAGCACAGTGACGTGTGTAAAGGGTGTGCCTTGGGAAAGTATGTAAAGACAGCTTTTCCAAGCAGTGACAGTAGATCAAAGGGCATATTGGATTTAGTGCATTCAGATGTATGTGGGCATATGTCTTCAACATTCTTGACAGGATGTGAGTACTTTGTCACATCCATTGATGATTTCTCCAGAAAAACCTAGATCTACTTCATGAGGGCCAAAGATGAGATCTTCAGTGACTTCCAAGACTTTAAGGCTCTTGTGGAGAATGCGACGGGAAGGAAGATAAAGGTTCTCAGATCAAACAATGGAGGTGAGTACACAGGGGAAGCCTCCAAGGAGTTTTGTGCCCAAGTAGGGATCAAGAAGGAATTGACAATTCCCTACAACCCTCAGTGGAATGGGGTAGCGAAACGGAAGAACAAGGCCATTGTTGGTGTTGCTAGAGCTATGTTGTTTGACCAGGATCTGCCCAAGTTTTTATGGGCAAAGGCATGCAGTACTACAGCATACATACAGAACAGGAGTCCTCATAAAGTGTTGGGGAGATTGACTCCTAAAGAGGCATTTACAGGGAAGAAGTCGGAAGTTGGTCATTTCAGGATTTTCAACTGCCTAGTCTATTGTCGTGTTCCCTCAAATAAGAGGTTGAAGCCTGATTCCACAGCTGATAAGGGGATCTTCGATGGATACAGCGAAACTTCGAAAGCATATCGAGTCTATGCTCCAGCATTAAAGAAGACAGTGGTCAGAAGGGATGTGAGATTCGAGGAGAAGGATTTCAGGAAGTCTTATGATGTACCAACAATAGCAGGGGATCAGGAGTTGTTAGCTCCAAAGGAGGAATAGGAGTCACAGGTACAGGTCACAAGGACAGGTACAGGTACAAGGACTAGTACTTGGACAGTGGAGCAAGATGAGGAGCGGGAAGCTCCACCCACTAAGATTGTACCTCCTACTACAGGGAGGAAGAGGAGTCGAGAGGTTTCTTAAACATTATGAGATGCTCAGGAGTTTGTGGGTGCTCCTAGGACGAATGTCAGACAGAGCAGGCCACCAAAGCGATCTTCAAGGTATATGGCATTGATGAGTGATCTCATTGACAGGGAGCCTTCCATTTTTCAGGAGGCATCGGAGCAGCAGGTTTGTTGGGATGCCATGGTGGAGAAACATGCCTCCATCATGAAGAATGATGTTTGGGAGGTGGTGCCAAGACCAGAAGAAAAGTCAATGGTTGGGTCTCGTTGGATCTATAAGATCAAGCATGCTGCAGATGGCAACATTGAAAAATTCAAAGCCAGGTTCATGGCTAAGGGGTTCTGAACAGCGAGAGAGTTTTGAGGTAAATGGGAGGGAATCCCATGTATGTATACTGA
Organism: Picea mariana; assembly: GCA_032191745.1. Classification (NCBI taxonomy): domain Eukaryota; kingdom Viridiplantae; phylum Streptophyta; class Pinopsida; order Pinales; family Pinaceae; genus Picea; species Picea mariana. Next base: position 17,112 of record JASDQU010202511.1, on the reverse strand, counting down.
AGAAAGCATTGTATGGGCTCAAGCAAGCACCCAGAGCATGGTATGAGCACATTGATAGCTACTTGCAAGGCATGGGCTTCATGAAGAGTGAGGCAGACTCAAATCTCTATTATATCAGGATAGGGGGAGAGCCACTCATTCTCGTGTTATATGTGGACAATCTATTTCTGATAGGTTCACAGAGGCTCATTGCAAAATGCAAGAAGGATCTTGCTTTGGAGTTTAATATGAAGGATTTGGGGTTGATGAACTATTTTCTTGGATTGGACGTGTGGCAACAAGATGGCGAGATTTTCCTAGGACAAGGGAAATATATAGTGGATATCTTGAAGAGGTTCAGGATGCAAGACTATCGGCCAATGTCTACACCCATGGTTACTAATTGGAAGAAGATAGATGCTTCCAAGCAGGAGGCAATGGACCCTACCTTATACAGGTAGTCGATAAGCTCTCACATGTATCTAGTCAATACTAGGCCAGACATTTGTTTTATTGTGAATACTCTCAGTCAGTTCATGGTTGAACCAAGGAGAGCACATTGGACAGCATCGAAACATATATTGAGGTACATGTTATCCCCCACTTTTAGGGATAACTAAGAGATCATGTCTCGAGGCCCACAGGTCCTAGACATGGAGTACCGAGAGCAGGATTGACTTTAGCATGGCCCTGGAGAGCCCACCTTTTCTTTCTTCCAACGCCTTTGTATTGTCAGCAGCCGCAGCATCCATCACCATCGGCTTGGTCCTGTGTCAGAAAGGGTTCTTGCTCCATGAGGTAATTAGTCCAGGTATCATGGTATGTGTCACTTTGATCATCAAAACCTTTGAACGTATGCAGCTGATTCCTTTTATTTCTAACAACTGGTTGGATCTTACACTTGCCCACTTGACCATGTTTTGGGCGATTGACAGGGTGCCCTAGCAAGCCTGTGTCTGTAAGTTTTGGTTTGCCACAGGGGGGGAGTTTTTGAAAAGCCATTGTCCGCTCCCATCGCAGCACCACTTTTTCATCTTGTTCCCCGCTCACCTATCCCATTCCACTTGTCTGGGCATTGGGTTGACCTATTTTCAGGACTGCACCTTATCTCGTGGGAAGAAGGGGCTAAAGGCCCAGAAGGTAAAAGCAAGATGGTAAAAGATAAAAGCCAAAGAATAAAACCTCGAGATGCTTCACCCAGGGATCCTCGAGAAAGCAATAAAAGGCTTATTAGCAAGAAACAAGAGGGACCCGGAAAAGTAATAAAACAAGACCTAACCAGAGGATAGGGGGTCTCATCACGAGCCAGCCTATTAGGTCTATGGGTATCTAGCAGTATGACATTGCCACCAGCTGGTTACCACGCCAGGGCAGTGACTCTTCGTTGCATTACCAAGAGAAAGGGGGTCTCATCACGAACCAGCGTTCTCATTTCTGTGAAAGTACTTGTGGGTAACGCTATCACCACCACTGGTCACCACGCCAGGACAATGTCCCCTGATTAGCTCTTGAACAAAAAAGGCAATAAAGAATAAAAGAATAAAAGGAAAGAATGGGCTTGGAAAAAATGCATCTAGGACAGGTATAGCTCACCTTCTACAAAGGCACCCACAAATAACGTCTTTTGCATCCTTGGCCCTCATTGCACCCACATGTTTGGACATTCCCTAACCACATCACCCACTTACATAGCTTGGATGAGGTCTCTTCAGGGAACTTTCCTTTTCTAGTGGGCACTAGCCCAATAGGACGCCTTGTCTTTCTCTCCAAACTTGTATTGCAGGCTTGTGTAATGTCTTTGAGCTTTTAGCTGATGTATTAGGGATTTTATGCACATGTTTAATGACATTGATGATGAGATGTGATTGACATTGCTATGATCCCTGTGACTGATGAGCCCATGGAGGGTGTATCGTTTGATGTGCAGGACCATGCCCGATGGACAGGTACACATGGGGAGATGATCAGTTTGGACCTCCATGGGGCTAAAGAGCCCACCAGATGGATGCTAAGACCCCATCAGGGGGAAGAGACAGGACAAAGATGGATCAAGGGCTTTGCACCGGAGAAGAAGAGGACGTTCCACCAGAGGCACCCCGGCAGAGCTTGACCTAGGGGGATTGGCCCTTTTTCAGTGGAACGTTGACCTTGGAAGGCCTAGGACGTCACCCATCATGACCATGACGTCATCCAGCATTATGGACGTCTTGGGAGGTAGACTAGGCAGTATTGGCACGTGTGGCAGGTTGGAGAAGCCCAAGGAGGGCTAACGTTTTGCTCCAAGATGCGCCCTTTGCCCTAGAAGGGGCTAACGTCTCCCTTAGAGGGGCTTGTTATCGCTTTTCAGCTTGATTAGGGTTTTAATTTGATAATTTAATGTAAAACAGTATGATTTTAGTATTTTGGCCCTGTCAGCCTTTTACAAGACCTAAAATGTAAATTTAGGTCATGATACTGTATAAATGAGGGATTTTCACCTTCATTTTTTTATCACAACTTACTCACTCCTTAAGGAGGTCTGAAATTTGCACCCTCTCTTGGGTTATTAGCTGATTTAGTGATGCGCACTTGTTGAAGGAGGATTTTCTTGGCATAATTTGGCATTTCTCTTAATGGAAGGTGTTACAACTAGGGTTTGCAATGCTTTTTCTTGGTGATATGTAAGTATTTTTCTGCAAAACTTCTTGAATGAATGGTTGTAGTTTCATTTCTTGCAAATGTTTATAATTTTGCTGAACAAAACCCTAGGTGACAAGCACACAAGTAGGTCCTTGTCTCATGTCCCCACTGACAGAATTTTTAGCCATTGATTGAAGAAGGAGAGAGCCTAGCCGTTGCTACACTCTCATTTCTCTCTTCATTTTTGCTAGCCGTACCTTTCATAAGCTGAAAAGAAGGAGACGGCTTAAGCCTAGGTTTTCTACACTTTGGGTCGATTTTTCTAGGGTTTACTGATAGGGTTTTCTACACTCCCCTTCATCAAACTTTCTTGTCTTGGTTTCATGCTTCATCTTCAAAAGGAGGAGAGAGCACCGAGGCCTAGTTCTCCTACACCAAGGTGAGCCTCTCTCCCCTAGGGTTTTGACTTTGAGGCCTTGCTTCAACAACACCTCAAAGCTTCTCCCTCTAGTCCATAGTCGTTTTTACCTTTGCCTCCTTTAGCTCTTGCGTCCTTCACTATTTGACTCCATTAACCCTAAGGCACTGATCTAGAAAGACCTCATGCGTTGAAGTGAACTTGATCACAAACAACTTTCAAAATCTTGAATCAAACCCTAACTTCACTAACCCTAGCCTAAAACTAACTTAACTAACCTATTGTTGCCGTCATCCTTAGCTACTATATCATTGGTGCAGCTAAATGTTTTCCTTATAAGCAATTGAATGATGATTAAAGGCATGAATTAAATGAAGTATTGATTTGTTGCATTGAATGCCACATTGTTCCAGCGTTTATTGAAGAAGTGATATAATTTTCATTGCTATTTTATAAACATTGACTTCGTCAACATTTATTGCCAAATTGCTTATATGTTTATCAAATAGTCATTGATTTATATGAAGTACTAACCCACTTAGCTAGCTTGCATATATCAGTTTGTTGTTGCTTTGTCTCATGCAGGTATATCTCTTTGGGGGTTTTACTTTATTATTGGCCTTTGGCCGGACTATCTACACGGTGGTGACTTGTGAGGGGGAATAACTACTTTATCCTGTAATCCTTGCCTTCTCAAAACCCCAGGTCACCGGGGACGTCTCCCCTGGGCCTTACCTCCCTAAAGAGAAAGAACCATCCCATTGTGGTGACATTGGATGGGATTGGTTCATGTTATGCCAGTTTGACCTTCAAACCTCAGGGCTTTTATCCTTGCTACAAACTGTGCGATAACAGTATCTACATGGCAAGTTGAGTATGGTTTGAGGTATACTTAGGGAGATGGAGTGAAGTTGATGGGCTTGCAGGCAATGCAGTGGACAAGAAAAACACTCCAGGGTGTTGTTTCAGCTTGGGATCGAGGGTTGTGTCTTGGTTCAGTAGGAAGCAAAAGTTTGTTGCATTGAGTTTTGCGAAAGCAGACTATAGCGAGCATGGAAGCATGTGAGGCCGTATGGCTTCAAAAACTACTAGTGGCATTGCTCAGTCAGAAGTTAGAGTCGACCATCATACATTGTGATATTTAGAATTGCATAAAACTCTCTGAGAATCCGGTGTTTCATGATAGGTCGAAGTACATCGACATCAGATGTCACTTCATTCGAGATTGTGTACAGAAGGGTGCAGTTCAACTACAGTATGTGCCTACAGATGAGCAGGTGGCAGATATTCTCACCAAGGCCTTGATGAAAGGCAAGTTTGTCCTCTTCAGGGATAAGATAGGAATAGTGGAGAACACCTTCCTCGCTAAGAGGGAGTGTTGAAATATTGTAGCTTGGACAGGTGTCTTTGCTTAGGCAAGGTGTCAGGAAAGCAAAAGACACAAGGATTAATGTTTCTCCAAGTCATTTAAATTTTTCCTAAGCCTAACTTAGGAAAATGTGATTAATTAATCTGATTAGTGTCATTTAAATATTTCCTAAGTCTAAACTTATGGAATAGCAATAATTAATCAATATTAGTTGACCATCTGTGAGAAGCTTATTTCGATCTTATCCAAAAGTCAAAGTGAGTTTTAGATTAGATCGTAGCCATTGATTTGACATGTTGGAGATCTAATCTCCACCATTGAATCAATTAGCCAGAGATTTAAAAGCAAAGGAGGTGGCTTGAGGAGATGCACTGATTTGGTGATTGACACCAAGTGTTTCAGTTGCACATCGAAAGAGGGCAAGGGAGGATTCGTTCATTGGAAGAGTCCAGGTGCCAAGAGGGAGATAGGAAGGTTGCTAGCCTTCGTTTCCTAGCAGATCCAAGTGGCAGACTGAAAGAGGGGTTGAGTTCCCTTCGTGTGAGAGCCACAGGTAGCAGAGAGGCCAAATCAAAGGTGAAAGCAAGTGCTAGGGACGCCGAGTTGAAGCCGCAGAAGGAGATGGAGGTAGGGAGACCCTAGTCGTATCTCCAGCAGCCAGAACAGAGGCCACTCAGCCATACCAGCAGTTGTACCAGTCATCGTACAAGACCATACCAGCAGTCGTACAACAAGGGCAAGGGCCATATAACCAATAAGGGTGAGGCTGTGATCAGATTCAGGTTTTCTCTGAGGAAGAAAGTGCCAAGTTTGGCACAAATCTGAATTGTAATTATTTTCTGGATTTGTTGAAGCTGATAATAAAACCCTCGTTTGTTGGTTTTCCTTGGTGTTGGGGGTTCCAGGGTATTTCTGGTATCTGAAATTGTGTCAATGGTTTCTATAATTTTCGTGGTGCATTGTAAGGTTAACTTGCTTAGTTTTATTTTTGTTTCATAGCTCAGAATTTAGAATTTGTTGTTGTTCTTGTTATGGGTATAAATATATATTGGATTCAGAAATTAATTTATTGGGCTTAAAGAATTTTAACACATTAAGAATAAAGTTATCCAATTGCTAGAGATAATTTCTGAATAAGTTAAACCACCTTTAGATGAGTGCATGCGGCCAATTAATGTAGTTTTAAATGGTTGTAGCAAACTTTTGTAACAGCAGCAAAAATTATTGCAAGTTTGTTAGGGTTAGAGTTAGTAAAGTTAGTAGAACACTTAATAGATTTGAAAAAACAGGTTTTATCCATTACTTTCACCACAAGAGTTACTTCTAGATTAGTGCCTTTACGATTTTAGGGCTATGGAGTCTCAAATGCATCCAAGTTTGAAGGTTGATCTAATTGAAACCAAGAGGTAGAATCTAAACCCGAAGGTGCAAGCACATTTGGGCCTTAGGCTTTAGACTTTGAGTAGAAGGATGTCTAGGGTGCAAGCACTTTTGGGCCCTAAATATCGTTTCTCCCTTCTTGTAGCTTCAACTAGGTCAAAGATCAATTGTCTAGGGCTAAAATCCTAAAGTGCTAGCACTTTAGGGATTTAGGGTTCTAACCCTAGCAAGGACAATTCACAAATTTTGGACAAGTAAAACTTTGTGAGAGGAAGAAACACTTATGTTCCTCTCTTAGGGTTTCAACAAACAAGAATCCTTACAACAAAATAGTAATTTCACCATTTACATCAACAATACACCATAGAATTGCATAAAATTACTTAGTTTATCCAAGAAGACAAGAGCACAAAACCCTAATTGCAGAAATATCCATCCAAAATCAGCAAACCATCCACAAGAGACCTTTTTCCAAGCATAGCGCATGAGAGAGAAAGACCAAGAAGGCTGAAATAGCAAATAAGTAAAAGTGTTACCCCACAAATGGTGAGGAATGATGATGAGAAAAAAAAGCTAGCGCTAACCTTCTCATATGAGGATAGCCTAGCATAATTGTCCACATAACATAACATTTGTCCATAAAAAGTGGGGTTGACCCCTCATTTGTCCTTTACAAAACGATAAATGTAAAAATATATCATAAATGAGCCACTAGTGTGAGACGTCAAGCTCTCCTAGGCAAAGAGGAGGCCTCCAAAGGCCATGTGGCACCAATCCAGAGTGAAGTGGGGGCAAATGATGTCTCTCCTCACCCAATGTCATGCCCAGTGATCAAATTTGAAGGGTCGGTCTTAATTTCAATTGGAAAGGTATATACTCGTGCAGCCCTTCCATGATGAAAAGCTTTCAAAAAAAATACATTTCAATTGACAACAATAAATTAAGTACACGCTTCATAAAAAAGTGTTAAATAAAATATTACATTTCCAATCAAATTTATCTCTAGTAGAAAAATCAGTAAATCCAAAATTAGTCGTCTTAAAAACTAGATCGCCCTAGAAAATATCACATTATAATTGTTATCCCCTATCCTAGGAATAACTAAGAAGATCATGTCTCGAGGCCCACAGATCCTAGACATGGAGTGCCAAGAGTCGGATGACTTGAGCATGGCCCTGGAGGGCCCATCTTTTCTTCAATGCAGGCCATCTATCAACAGCAGCAGCATCCATCCCACCAGCCTGGTCATGAAGTAGTTGTAAGTCTTGCTCCATGAGGTAATGAGTCTAGGTATCATGGTATGTGTCACTCTGATTTTTGAAGCACTTGAATATGTTGCATTGAATTCCCCTTCATTTCATAAAGTTTGCTTGGAAATTATGGTCTTTAACTTGTTCATACCTGGGAAGGTGACAATGCCCTAGTAAGTTGATTCCCCTTTAGGATGAATTTCCATTGGGTGGGTCTATGAAAGGTCATCGTCCATTTCCTCCATACTTACCACTTTCCATCATTACTCCTCTCATCTCCCCCCCACCTTGGTTCGGGCATTGGGTTTGCCACGCTAGGAAGAGTTGTACCTTGCCTTGTGGGAAGAAGGGGCTAAAGGCCCAGAGGGTAAAAGTAGCTGGCAAGAGTTAAAAGCCAAGATGAATCCTTTGAGATGCTTCGCCCAGGGATTCCCGAGAAACCAATAAAAGGCTTCTTAGTAAGAAAAGGGGACCCATAAGATATATCAAACTCAAGGTACTAGTTGGTGGATGGGAGGTCTCATCATGAGCCGGCCTATTAGGTCCAATGGCATGTAGCGGTAAGACACTACCATCTATCTGGTCACCAAACCAGGGTAGTGGATCTTGGTGGCATAGCCAAGAGAAAGGGGGTCTCATCACGAGCCAGCCTTCTCATTTCCGTGAAATGCTTGTGGATAACACCGTCACCTCTAGTCACCATGCCAGAACAGTGTCCCCCATCTTTTCCCTTGAAAATAAAATCAAAAGCAATAAGACTAAGAATAAAAAGCATTGAATGGGCTACGAAACAACGGCATCCATGGTAAGGTGCAGCTCGCCCTCTACAGAGGCACACACGGGCAAGACCTACATTTCCCTGTTATCACTGCACCCTTTGCCCAAACGTTTCCCATATGCCACTTCACACACATTTACATGACCTAGATTGGTTCTCACCTGGGAAACACCCCAAACTTAAGAAGGAATAGCCCAATAGGACATCCTGAGACCTTCTCCAAACCTAACTTGTTAAATTGCATAATGTCTTTGAGCATTTGTTTGGATAAAGGGGGGTTTGATGCACATGTTTGGGTAATTTGATTATTAGATGTAATTGACATTGTTATGATACCTGTGACTTATGGGCCCCTGGAGGGCATACTTCTTGTTGCTGCAGGACTTTGCCCGATGGGTAGGTACATATGGGGGAATGATTAGGTTGGACCTCCATGGGGTTGAAAGCCAAACAAATGGATGTTGTGACCCCACCAGGGGGGAAAGAGAAACCAGAGGCTTGCACCAAGAAGAAAGAAGGAAGTTGGGCAGACCTAGACCCAGGGGGTTTGGCCTTTCCACTTGGACGTTGACCCTTGAGGGCACATGACGTCATCATGTTGAACTTGACATCATCCATAGCTAGTGTTCGCAGTTATGACAGCAATTGTATGCTTGTTGGCACGTGTGGCATCATCCAGGGCCTTTGGAGGCTAACCGTCCTACTTCTGGAGCCTAACGTTCCACCTTGAGAGCTCAACGTCACCCTAGAAGGGTATGATGCCACCTCTAAAAGTGATTTTAGGGTTTAATTATTTGAATTTGTGTAAAAACTGGATTTTTGATGTAATTTGGCCATGTCGGCCTTTTGATGACCTAATTTTAATTAAAGGTCATAGTTATTGTATAAATAGAGATAAAGTTATCTCATTTTATCATCATCACTCACCACACAAGTGGTGAAGTCTGAAATTTGCGCCCTTTTCAACGGTTATTGGCTGAAATTTTAGGCACACTTCTTGGAGGAGGCTATTTTTGGTGTTTCTTGGGTATTTTCATGGTAGAGGATCTTCAACTAGGGTTTAAGCTTGATTATTCTTAGTGAAGTAAGTAGAAAACCTGCATTTTTTATTGTGAATGAATGCTTATGGTGAATTTATTTGTTTCATATCAAAGATTATGAGATTGATTGCTTGAAACCCTAGGAGAAAGACATATGTTATTATCTTTTTCTCTATAATTTTCCACTTGTTTAAATTTCTCAATAAAGCACCTTATCAAAGAAGTAGATACTAGAGCCCTACCATTGTAGCACTCTAGTAACCCTACTTCATTGCCTATTGCATATTTTATTTCAAATTGTCTGAGGAAAAGAGAAATTGCTACGGCCTAAGTTTCCTTACTTTCTAGTAATTATCTCTAGGACTTGGATGTTTGAGGCATTTGGCTACCAACACCTCTCTCATCTTCTCCATCTCCTTTGACTAAGTATTATCATTGCTATTTTCCTCTAAGAGTTGATGTTGTTATCATTGACTCCATTACCCTAAATGGCACTAGTCTACTCACTACAAGTGATTGATTGATCAAACAACTTTCAAACCATCTTACTTGGAGCATTTACTAACTTTTACTAACCCTAGATTATCCAAATTCACTAACTAACTTGTTGTTGTTGCATAAGATTGCTACAGCCATCTAACAGCAGCAAATTGACCCTAAAAGTGACATGTTATGTAGGCTACACATTGCTAAAACTGCTTAGGACTATCTAATATCAATTTTCCTAGTTAAAGCTATTATTTCAAGTCTTTTCTAAAGCATTTTGAAGCATAATTATTGTGGTTGTTACAAATTTATTATTTGCTGTTATAAACTGTTATACTGCTGCAATTTTTATATCAGCTAGTCTAGTTTTTAAGAGTTCATTGTCTTATGARGCATTAATATCATTTTGGTACTTGGAAAGTGTCATTTTTTCTCTTTGTTGTCTTGTTCTGGGCAAGTACAMAATATTACTCTTTTGCTTCATCTCTAATAAGACACAAAGAACYTTTTRACTTGAGTGACCTGTGARAGGGGAGGGACTTTCTTGTATCATTTGCCTTAGCCTTCTCAAACCCTCAGGTCACTGGGGACGTCTCCCCTGGGGCACTGTGACATACTCCTAAATAGAAAGGGGTTTCTTATTAAGGTGACAGTGATAGGTCACTCCCAGTTACGCCAATTTTGTATCCACTTGCCTTGGGCTCTAGGCAAGTACAAATTGTGCGATAACATTTTGGCGCCTTTGCCGGGGACATCGAGTCAATTTTCCTTGAACAACATTTTTCAATAAGCCTTTTATTCAAAGACTTTACTTCACAAAGCTTACCTGGCAACTCCACTGAGGGTGATTCCCTCTTTTCCTTTTGATGATCCCTAGAAGGATTATCTGGCGACTCCACTAATGACAAAGCCAACCATGGCTTCTCAATGGGACCCAAGAAATTTTAAACCCCTGAATATGAGTAAAATCTCGGGTTACCCTCGAAAAATGCCTTCGAGGTATGAAAAATGGCTCCCTAGATTCACTGGTAGTGATAAGGAGAATGTTGAGGACCATATGTGTGACTTTTGGGCCTTCTTTCAACTCCATCCTATTAGTGATGATGCTGAAGATCTGGCAATGAAGCTTTTCTCTGCCACTCTTCATGAAAATGCCATGAGATGGTATGATGCCCTCCCTGATGCTAGTATTACATCCATGGATCAATTAGAAGAGGTCTTCCTCAAGAGATGGAATACCAAAGAGGATCCTATAGTGTTGCTAAACAAACTTAATCATATAGAGAAGAATGAGAATGAGACCGTTAGGGAGTTCCATACCAAATTCCAGAAGATATCACGACAACTCCCCAAAACCCATCGTCCTAGACCCTAGTTCCTCATTTTTCTTTATACCAAGGCATTCTCAAGACAATAAAAATTTCTTCTCGATATAAGAAGGCCAACGACAATCCAAGAAGCTTATGACATTGCCACGGAAGTCGAAACCAATATCTCGTCATCCAAGGTAGAACAATCCTTTGTTCCAGAAGTCAAGGTTTGTGAGCCCAAAGATACCCCAGATATTCCCAAGAGAGTACCCTCCCTTGAGACCTCTATTGAAGAAACCCCGAAAGATTTAGGACAAGACATCAGTCAACAAGAGGTTGAGGAAGGAGATCTTGATGAAGGTTTACCAATTCCATGGGGAAGAACAAGAATGTACTCATGCTTCTTGCAAGGATAATGAGGACCTGTTTGAAGAGCAAGAACCTGAAGATATTAAACATGATGATGAAGTATTAATGTGTGCCCCTCCCTTTGATGAAGCCATCCCAAATCCTATTTTTCCTACACAAGAAGAAGAGGATGAGGTTAGTCACTTTCCTTTTCAGATTTTTGATAATACCTTATTCTATGATTCAAAGAGTGAAGAAGAAAAGGAACCCTTGGACGAGCTAGACCTTCCATATTGTGAAGTTGAAGATGTAGAGGCAAGTCATGAGGACGAAACAATGATGCCTACTCTTCCATTTGATGAAATTATCCATATCCTTGAAGCTCCTACACAGGAAGAAGTAAACACGGTAAGTTATTTCCCTTTCCAAGATTTTGATGATGCTTTATTTTATGATTTGGAAAGTGAAGAAGTGTTAGAGGAGCCCTTGAATGTTTCGAGCCCTTCATGTTATGATAAAGG
>JASDQU010202507.1:19196-32467 GCA_032191745.1 Picea mariana | reverse complement strand
CCCAGTGTGGGCTACGTCCACCAGAGAAATTGCCAGGTCCTTCCTTTATTATTATCCAGCAAATGAAGGGATACAACCTACATCAAAACCTGCTGTAACTTCCTCTTCTTTCTCTCACAGTCTCCTCTCTCAGAATACAATATTCACCCTCATCCATAGCCACAATACATTTCCCTCATAAAAGAGGGTTGCCTTCTAGGGTTGGAAGAGTGTACATACTTCTGGGGTGTAAATACTTCATGGGGTATAAACACGACTGAAATCAAGGACATATGAATCAGGAAGATAATCAGGCTCCACAACCAACAACAAGTACAAGAGATGTTGAAGAAGTCATGAGAAAAATATAAGTCCAGACATGATCAACACATAATTGAGAATTCATTTAAAGTGGGAGGTAGAGTTTGATTATATTTGAACAAGGAAAGACTACATGGTCTTGGTAAGAATATCAAAGCCTTGCAGTATGGCCCTTTTGAGGTATTGGAGAAGGTGAGAGATAATGCCTATAGACTCATCGTACTCCCATACATTTACATTTAATCAGTAGTGAATGTGGATAATTTGAAACTCTTAGCCTTCGATGTTGGATCAGGAAATTGAGGAGTAGGTCATGTTATCGCACAAGTTGTAGGATGGGCAAAGCCTGACCCAAACCAAAATATGGCGACAACTAAGAGAACACCTACCCACTGTCACCTCAGATAGGTATTCCCGTCACTTTAGAGGTGAAGTGATCACCTCAAGTGGGGAATCTCGGGTGACCCCAAGGGGAAATGAGACATAAATTGAGATGATGAGATGAATGCCCCTATAGGTCAAGTTTCTATGTGGAAGATGGATTTTATGGCATGTTTTGGAAGTGGTTTGAGGTTGCCAAGTCTTTGGGCACCCGCAGAAAGTGTTTGTACCTGCCCAAGACACAAGAAAAGCCAATTGTACGAGCTATATGTTAGGTGGACAAGCAATTTAAGATTTCTGTCCCTATTTTAAGCAGTCAACAAAAATATATATCAGTGAACAAATGATTATTAGAGCTGCTAAAAAGATGCTAAAAGTCACGTAAATGATATCAGAGCTTAAGCTAGGTATAACTAGTACAACTCAAGATTTAAAGAGAAAGTATTTAGCATAAATGTAAGGCTGTCATAAACAAGTGTTGCAGAGAAAACATTGCAGCCTTATGGCTGTAGAAAACAAGTTGTTACAGAAGAAAAATCAGCCACCAAAACTAGCAAATAATCCACCCAAAAAGTGTGCTGGAACTAGTAGATTATAGGGGGAAATTACTAGCAACTTTTGACGGTTGAAAAGAGAGTTATTTAGAAAGCCATTTAGGGTTTTCTATAGCCCTAATGGCTGTATATTAAATTTGTAACAGCAGCACGAATTAATTGGAGAAACAAAACGCCCTTGTGGCCTTATCAAGCTTAGAACACAAAGAAAATATTCCAAATTAGACGATCTCAATATCTCAATTTTTTACGATTACCAATGCAATGATTTATTTCTCAATGCATCAATATTAGTGTCTTTCCATTGGGTAAATGGAGTTTCTTGATTAAACAAGTTGTATGAGTTACTTCCATGGGGTTGTAAGCCCTTTTACTCCCCAAGACAAACCCTAGCCAACAAAGAAAACCTAGGAGGGTGTAATCCCTTTTACTCCTCCTAGTATCCTTTACACCAAAATTATTTCAAACAATTATAATGGATTTTGAGGGGGTTGTATGCCCTTATAATCCCCAATAAATCACCACATTAACCTTACAAGAAAGAAAAGAGAGCAATAAACATGAAATCCTTACCTAGTTGAAGCATTAACAAGATGGAACCCTAATTCACCAAGCAAATTCCACCATAAAGAAAGAAACAAGCCTCCAAGAGAGCTAGCACATCACCATCCATCCAATAGAAAAGATAAATCATCACAAGATAATGTAACCAAGAGAGATAAAGAGAAATTTCCCAATTAGGGTGCAAATTTTAGCCAATTATCCTTCTCCACATGGGAGAGCTACGATGAAAAATGAAATATAGATTATCTCTATTTATACAAATCCTCTAAACATAGTTTGTCCACAAAACTTAGGGAAAATCACAAGAAAAAGGGTAAACATTCCTTATCTTTCCCCTTTACAAAAATAATATTATTTAATTCATACTTTGCACATTAAAGAAACCCTAAAAACATGTTGTCACCCCCTTCTTGGGAAACATTTGGCACTTTTGGTCAAGTTGTTGAGTTGGAGAAGGGAACACTAGGCCTCCAAAAGCCAATGGTATTCAATCAATGCCTTTCTTCCATGATCCAAGGGTTCTTTCCTCCAAAATGTGCCAAGTTTCCTGATTCACCACCAAACCCTAGCCCTAATGTGATGTCAAGCCCTCAAAGGTGATGTTTTGGCCTCCTTAGGCAAGTTGTTTGGGTGGTAGGGGCTAGGTGAGATCCTCCATGATGTCTTATAGGCCTCCAAAGGCATGTCTTCATCATCTGGCATGCGCATTAAGGAAACCCTAAAAACATGACGTCACCCTCTTCTTGGGGAACGTTTGGCACTTTTGGTCAAGTCGTTAATTTGGAGAAGGGAACGCTAGGCCTCCAAAGGACAATGGTATTCAATCAATGCCTTTCTTCCATGATCCAAGGGTTCTTTCCTCCAAAACATGCCAAGTGTCCTCATTCACCACCAAACCCTAGCCCTAATGTGACATCAAGCCCTCAAAGGTGATGTTTTGGCCTCCTTAGGCAATTTGTTTGGGAGGTAGGGGCTAGGTGAGGTCCTCCATGATGTCTTATAGGCTTCCAAAGGCATGTCTTCATCTTCTGGCATGTGGGCCTTGGTATCCAACCTGTGGGATTCAAGCCCGATGGAAGCCTAAGCCAGGCTTGTTCTTCCAAAATTGCCAACCAACTAGGTTCTACAAAGACAAATGAATATGCCCTCCAAGGATCTCAATTCAAATGAATCATGATGAGTAAATAAAATCAGTAAAAGAGAAATCTTGGCATGTAAATCCAAACCACCTCATCAAAATAAACCAATGCTCAAATACCCTATGAAATTTGCAAAGTTTAGGTATGGGAGGGTTGAAAAAATGACCTATTGGGTGAATCGTACCTCAAGTTTAAAGGTGTTCCCCGAGGGGAACTCCTTCTAGGTCATGTGCATGATGTGTCATGGATGGGGGGGAAGAATTTTGGACATGGGGTTTCATGACATAAAAGGGTTGTAGTGTCTCTTTTATGGGTGCCTTTGTAGAGGGTGTGTTCCACCTTTGTTTTCAATGCAACCTTTTTCCAAGCCCATTTATTGCCTTTTATTCTTTTAAGATGTTTCCAGGTTGAACCCAAGGTGGGGATTCTACCTAAGCAAGAAAAATTGTGCCCACATTGACTCTACCTTGGTCACATCTTGCTTCCCCAAGTTGAAAACATGTGTGGGGATTCTACTTAAGCATTAAAAATAATGCCCACACATGCCCCACCTTGGTTGGAATTTTGTTATTAGTTATTTTTCACGGGTCCCATTAGTTTATTACGAGAGACATTTCTTTGTCCTCGGGATCTCTGGGTGAGCATCTAGAAGGTTAATATTTGGATTTTATCTTTTTTATAGTTATAGGCCTATGGGCCTTCAACCCCTTCTTCCCATGAAATGAGGGGCAACCCCTTCTTGGGTCAGTTCACCTAAAAATCCCAAAAGGTAAGGAGACGAGGGGATGAAGTGTGGAAAGTGACAAGCATGGTCTGGATTGGCACAATGACTGGTCAAGAGGACCTCCCAGTAGAAAAACTATCCCTAAGGGTGACCCACTTACCAGGGTGCAATGTCTACCACAAAAGTGAACCAAGGGAAATAAAATAATGTCCAAGAAAACACTACATAATCGAAAGCAGTAATAGATGCAACAAACTCAAATGCCTCAAATATTGAAATGACACTCACCATAATACTTGGCTTGTACCACATGGAGAAAGATCCAAATTCATCTGGAAGCCAACTGATGTAGTAGATACCATCATGATGACCCTAGAGCTATGGTGGTAAGGTGTGTCTCCGTCTGTGCAAGTGGACACTGTTGTTCAAGCTGTCACTCGGTGTTAAGAACCAAATATCAAAATAGCATAAAAACCTTAGAATAAGTACTCAACATATTGAAAAGGAGAGGAATTTAGATAATAAGCCTCTTTGAGGGGGAAACCTCCTTATACGTCACATGAATTCACAAATACAAGATGATTCCAAATGAAAATGTCTCCTAGGTATATATAGGAGACTAGGAGGTACAATTACAACTAATGGACCCAAGCCAACATAAAAAAAATAACAATACTAATGTAATATGCCCCAATTAAGGGGTAATGTGCCACGAATTAGGGCTTAACATGCCCCTCCCCTTCAATCAAGTGTTGTCCTCAACGCTTGAGTAGTTCTGGATGCTTCGGTATAAAAGACTCATCTTCCCACATGGAATCTTCAGCAGGTAGTTTCTTCCACTTAATGAGATACTCTGAAATTGATCTATTCCTCAGCTGGAGAATTCTTGTGTCAGTGATAGCTTCAATCTCCAATATGATTTTTCCTTCCTCATCAAGTTCTGGCATTATAGTTTGAACTAGGATCTTGTCACCTATAACCTTCTTTAAGCATGAAACATGGAAAACATGGTGTACTCACAAAGATGTAGGAAACTCCAATTTGTATGCCATAGTACCAATGTTTTACAACACCTTATAAGTTCCATAATACTTCGGTGATAATTTGTTATCCTTCTTAGCTTACTTGAGGGACATATGTTTGTATGATTGTAGTCTTAAAATTACCCAATCCCCTACTTCAAAAATTCTTTCACTATGATGCTGATCTGCTTATCGTTTCATGCAATTTTGTGCCATGGTTAGGTTGTCCTTTAAGAGCTAGAGAACTTGTTGTTGATTCTCTATGTGATCTTTCACTGCTTGAACATTAGATTTTTATTTTAGATAAGAAGTGATGGATGGTGGGTGATATCCATAAAGTGCCATAAATGGTGTCATTTTTGTTGCATTATCAAAGGAAGTGTTATACCACCATTCTGCCAAGGGTAACCACTTGAACCATTGTGTTTGTTTATTAGAGACAAAGCAACAAAGGTAGCCTTCCATACATTTTTTCACTATCTCAGTTTGTCCATCAGATTGAGGATGATAATATGAGCTATGAGCCAATTAAGTACCCAAACAAGAAAATACTTTTGTCCGAAAATGTCGAGTGAAGATGGGATCTTGTCACTTACAATAATCTTTGGGCTTCCATGTAGCTTTTGAACTGTCTCCATGAATGTAGTAGAAATTGTACTAGATTTGAAAGGATGAGAGAGTGAAAAAAAGTGTGCGTACTTGTTAAGTCTATCAACAATCACAATGATGACACTCTTTCCTTCAGACCTCGGTAACCCTGTGATGAAATCCATGGAAACCTCCTCCCAACGCTGCCTTGGAATGGCTGATGGTTGTAAAAGACATGTGGTCTTAACTGTTTCCACCTTATTTTGTTGGAAAACCAAACATTCTGCCACAAACCTTTGAACATCAGTTTTAAGGCCATTCAAAAAAAATTCCCTCTTGACCCTGTGATAGGTTTTCAAAAATCATGAGTGCCCTCCTATCAGAGAGGTGTGCAATTCCAAAAGTACCTTTTGTTTGAGTTGGGAGTTATTACATAAATACAAGCGATCTTTGTACCATATTGAATCATATTTCCATGTAAATGTATTGGATGCACTGGAATCCTGCTGCAACCGTTGAATGAGAGTCCACACTTCTTCGTCATTCTTCCATTCATCCCTTGCTTCTATTATCCAATTGGGTTGGATGACAGAGATAGCACAAAGAAATTCCTCAACATCTTCATCATTTCTTGAGAGTGCATCTGCCACAAAATTTTTCTTCCCCTTTTTGTAGATGATTTCAAAGTCATAACCCAACATCTTGGTCACCCATTTTTGTTTCTCTTCTGAAGATAGTCTTTGTTCCAAGAAGTATTTAAGACTGTCATGATCTGTTTTGACATTGAAATGCCTACCTATTAGGTAAGGGCACCATTGCTTCAATGCATGTAATATTGCCATCATTTCCTTCTCATAAATGGGTTTGTGTAAGTCCTTTCCCTTGAGTGGTCGACTTTCAAAAGAAATGGGCCTTCCTTCTTGCATTAGAACAACACTAATGCCATTTACCGAGGCATCACATTCTACAATAAAGGATTTTGTGAAGTCTGGTGTGGTCAAGACAAGATATTTTCACATTGCGTCTTTAATTTGTTCAAAAGCTTGAGTTGCCTCCGGAGTCCATGAAAATTCATCTTTCTTAGTTAATGCAGTTAAAGGTGCTACTATTCTTCCATAGTTCCGAACAAACTCTCGGTAGTAACCTGCCAAACCCAAAAATCCTCTAAGATTCTTCAATGTTTTGGGAATCGACTAGTCCATCATGGCTTTAATATTGTTAGGGTCTACCCTGACACCTTCATGAGATACAATATGACCCAAATACTCTACCTCCTTCACCCCAAAGAAACATTTGGACAGTTTGGCATATAGTTGTTTCTCCTTTAGTAGCTATAGCACCCTGTCAACATGTTGAACATGATCTTCCCAAGACTTGCTATAGATTAGTATATCATCAAAAAATACTAACAAAAAATTTCAAAGGAAGGGCTTGAAAATGGAATTCATCAACCCTTGGAATGTGGAAGGTGTATTTGTGAGGCCAAAAGGCATGACCAAAAATTCATAATGGCCTTCATGAGTTCTGAATGTTGTTTTTGGGATATCTTCTTCCTTCATTCTAATCTGATGATACCTTGAACGAAGATCCAACTTTGTGAAGTAGATTGGTCCATGTAGTTCATCTAACAATTCATCAATGATGGGAGTGGGAAACCTATCTTTAATGGTGATCTTGTTGAGCTCTCTATAATCTGGACACATTTGCCATGAGCCCTCTTTTTTGAGTACCATTACCACTGGTGCAGAGTAATAATTTTGGCTAGGTCTAATAATGGAAACCTCTAACATTTCTTCAACCATACGCTTAATTTCACTCTTCTGGGCATAAGGGTACATGTAAAGCCTGATGTTAGGAGGAACACTCGTAGGAATTAAGTGAATAGTATGAACATGATCACGATTGGGTGGAATACCTCTAGGAATATCTTCAAATACTTTGGAATTCTTATCAATGATCCATTGGAGATCTAGAGGAATAGATGGCTTAGGTGTTTGAACATATAGTGAGCATAGTTGTACAATTACACCCAGATGCCCCTTTTTCAATAATGTTTTCATGCCATTAGATCTTACCACCTTACTGGGTTTCCTTGTGAGATCCCTTAACTCAAATTCCTTTCCTTCTAAGGAAAATTTCATGAAAAGTTCTTGAAAATTAAAAGCCACGGTTCCCAATGATTTTAACCATTGGACCCATAGTACGACATCAACACCACCCATGGGTATAAAAATAATTGAACTATTCATTACATATTACCCCATAGTAAGATTGATCTTATGGCATTTTCCTGAGCAATTGATATTTCCTCCATTTGCAATCATTACTTGAAACTATGGCGCTAGATATATAAAGCAGTTGAGAGCGTTGGCTAATTTAGAGTGAGTGAAATTATGAGTACTACCATAATCAATTGGCACTATTACCTTTTTCTTTTTGATATATCCTTCGATCTTAAGGGTTTGAGGAGTGCTAATTCCAGCCAATGCATGACATGATATGGTGGTAGTCATATCTTAAGAATAAATCTCTTCTACATCTTCATCTTGAGATGGTTCTTGTTCTTCCTCCTCTTCACAATATATGTAGAATAATTTCTTCTCACCACACTTATGTCCCTTACTATACTTGCTATCACAATTAAAGCATAACCCTTTTTCTTTTCTTTCCTCCAATTGTTGAGGTGTCAACCTTGTAGGTTGACGTGGTTTAGAAGAAGGAACATTATTCTCTCGATATATTTTAGGGGTGGTCCTTCTAGTAGCCATAGCCATATTTTTACTTTCAACATTTCTCTCCACCCTGAATACATTCTCCAATGATTTGGGTTCCCAAAGACAAACCTCATGTTGAATGTTATCCTTTAAAGTTCCTATAAAGAAATCAATCATGTGCTCATCTGGAATATTTGTTACCTTTATATTCAATATTTGGAAGTTGTCAATGTTCTCCGCAACTGAACCCTTTTGCTTGAGATTTATCAATTGGTTGAAGAAGGTATTTCTCCTTGTATCCTCATAGTGTGCTATCATTTCTTCCTTGAATATTGTCCAATTGACAAGTGATTTGCGAGAAAAAAACCATCGATACCACACAAACTAATTAGGTTCTAAATATAAGGACACAATTCATACCTTTTGTGTGTGAGGCACATCATGTAGATCAAATAAATTCTCCATCTAGAGTATCCATGTGATTGGATCCTTACCATCAAATTGCCTCATATCGATCTTAGGAAAGTGGTTGGTCTTCAACCCAAAGCTGGAGTTTCTCCAGTCTTGATTCATCTTCCTTGTGTCCTCATCATGAATTTCATGGTATACATTGTCACTTTCAGGTGGCCTCTCTATTAACAACTTTTTCAACCCTTCCATGATATCCTCTTTTAAGCCATCCATCTTAGTATCCATCATCACTTCCAGCTTAGCTTTAGTTGAATCCATCATCCTTTATAGTTCATCTTTTGTTACTGCCTTCTTTTGTAAATCATCTATATCCTTGTGCATTTCTTCACCTTCATCAAGAGTCCAATTAGGACTGTCTAAAGGGATTATTTGGTGTAGAAGTTCCCTTTTTTGGTGGCATGTTGGCCAAGTATCACTACAAGGTAGGAATTACTAATTGGCTTAGGAAAAGGTCCTCACAGACAAGGGAGTGTCAGGTGATATAACTCTCTGATATACGTGCAAAGTCTAACAATAATACTTAACCCAATATCTTAGGGCACTAACTAAGGAGGCTTGAGCATGCCCTTATTCGTACTATCTGACTACCTAGGTACTAGAGAGTGATCTCCCTGAGTGTTGTTCTCGGTGTACTATAGCAACAAGACGACCAAATGGTTTACTTGTTTGGTATCAAGATTCTAGGGGGCCTCTCAATATATTCTAGGTACGTGGGAGCTCAAATCCATAGTAGTTCTTTCTAATACACAACCGTTCGAAAGGGAAGAAATCTAGGTACGTGGAAGAACCACACAGTCCTCGGGTTGTAGCGCTGACAAGTAACGACAACTCCTACATTTAAAGATGTCAGAATACGTCTGTACCTAAAAAACCCTAATATTCTCCCAAATTTGTGTGATACTCCTTTTATCCCACTTTATTCCACTTTTTGAATCACCCCAATTGGATCTTCTAGTCAAAAGATATGCAAATTTCCAAAAACAAAAAAACGCGCCTTTTAAAACCCTGATTTGGAGATTATTCTACTAGTTGAACTTTATTTTGTTGTAGATTTGCAATTTCGGCCCTTCTGAGTATAAAATTTTAGCTTGAGGTATCCTGATGTGTCTTCTTTCCAACCCCATAAGTTATACCAAGATTGGATTCTCCAAGAGAATTTTATGATAACTTTCCCAAGATGTGCTGATTTTTTCCCCCTTTCAGGAGATAAAACTTGTACGGACTGCCACGTGTCACTGTCTTCACTTAAGAACTTGAAATTTGTACCAATAAAACTTAGGTCTGTACCCTAACCAATAGAATAATTCTCATGCAATTTGGAGGTCTTTAGCTTCAGATATAGCATTTTTCCCAAGAACACCTGTTTTAGACTAAAATCTAGACCATCCAAAAACCCTAATTTCCTCAGAGAATAACTTTCAGAGTACAATGAATAAAGTGATGAAATTTGTACACAAGAGACTTCACTATTCCTAATTCATACTTTATAAGTTTTAGAACCTGAAACTAAGCTGAAAAAAGTTGGGAGCGAAAATTCCAATAAGACCTATTTCAGACTAGTTTCAGGACTAGTCACAAACCCTAACTTGAACATAATGTATCTCCAAAAATGTAATGAACCAAGATCTGAAATTTGGAACCAAGTTATCTATATATGTCCCCTCTACACAATAGAAATTATATATCTCAAAACCTTCCATAAAAAAAATTATAGTGAAAATTCCATGAAGACTTGTTTTGAAAAAGCCAGTCTCGAGGATTGTCTAGCTCTGATACCAAATGTTAAGAATTCGAAATATCAAAATAGCATAAAAACCTCAGAATAAGTACTCAACACCTTGAAAAAGAGAGAAATTCAGATAATAAGCCTCTTCAAGTGGGAAACCTCCTTACACATGATATCAATTCACAAATACAAGATGATTCCAAATGAAAAGGTCTCCCTTGTATATATAGTAGACTAGGAGGTACAATTACAACTAATGAACCCAAGCCAACATAAATAAAATAACAATACTAATGTAATATGACCCAATAAATGGGTATTGTGCCATGAATTACGGCTTAACACTCAGTACTCCATGTCTGCAACTTGAGGGCCTCAAAACATCATCTCCTTAGTTATCCCTAGGAGTTGGGGATAACATCTGACTTCTACTTGGGAACATGTACTCGCCGTAGAGTGCATGAGAACCACAACATCTCTTGGTGGACCTTTTCTTGCACTGAAACATAACAATGTAAAATCCAGGGTGGTTTTATGACCCTTCGTCCATATAAATCAAAACCAAAAATGAAAACTAATCTAGAAAGAAAATTTTGCATTTTTTGTATAATATGACATAAACATGTAAATCAATAATGCAAATAGAGGAAAATGAATATCAAAATGAAATGCAACTAAGCTACTATGAGAAATCCAGATGCAAATGCAAGGAAAACAAGATGACCTGCCTACTTACCTGGGGCCTTGGGGCCTCAAAGATCAGGTGATAGGTGATGTCAGATGAAGTCAAATAGCAGGTGCAACCATCTGTTCATCATTTCATCAAGGTATCCCCCCTTGTTCTTAATCATGTGATACAACAAAGATAATTTAAGCATATAATAATCATGAGTATAAATATAAATATAATAAGTGATGAAATGAAACTCATGGAGATGGGTGGGAGGGAGGAAATCTTGTTGGAAATAGAAACCATCAGCCTGATCATCCTTCCTAAAAGCGTAGCCACAAGCCTGATCAATCCATCTCTGAATAGGGCTACCATATGTAGATGACGGTTCATCTTCATGTTCACCTAGAAAATCAATGCTCCTCGAAGGTTGAGAAAGGATAAGAGATCCGAAGAAAACATTATGATTCCCCAGAGAAGAGGAAACAAGATAAGGGAGGACCTAAGGTCCTAAGAAGGACTCTTTTCCCATATCCAAAACATGTTGCTTCTTCATCTGTAAATCCTTCCGAATGTCTCCAAGATGAAAAAACTGCTGCTATGTGGTATGAGTCTTTGACTGCTCTAGAATGGCCATATATTGGTATCCATATAAATCTATGGACAAAGGTGGCTGAAAGTCATCATAGAACAAGCCTACATCCCTAAAAGGATCCATGTCACAACTCCCATGGGATGACTAGAAATCACCTTGAAAATGTTGTGACAAGTCATCCTCGAATGGGCAGAACAAATCTGTAATCATGTCATCATCAACCTGCCAAACATATGAATAATATACACATGAAGACCAGTCCTTTGAAGGTGACAACTCAACCCCCTTTTCTTGAGAGCTACCCTCACTGTCGTAAATGGGGTCTCTATAAAAAATGAAACAACCAAAATCCCATGTGCATATCCCAGTCTGTATGAAAGTGTCTATGTGCTCATCAACCATATCCAAGGTTTCTTTCATATGACCACCAATGTGACCAAAAATTACCATCTCTTTTTCTTCGTGTGTAAGGAGAGCAGGGGTCATGGCGTCTTGAACTGGATCTTCAATTTCTTCATCATTGGGACTAATTTCTTCTTTAAATTCATGTGCAGGAAGAAAGCAAGGCTGGAAAACCTCACCTTGATCAAGCGAGAGAAACGATAATGATGTCTCAACATGTTGCGATTTGTCGAAATTCTTCTTTCTCTTTATGGACATACCCCTATGTCGCCTCTTCATCGCAAGGGGCTTGATCTTAATACAGAGTGTTTCATTTTCTTTCTTCAAAAGGACCTGTCACATCCAAGGGATCCTATAACACTTCTTCACTTCTAAAGTCATGGAATAAAGTATCGTTAATATATTCAAAAGGGTCACAACTCATCACGTTCCCTTCTTTATGTGTAGGAGGAGCAAAGGCCTGTATGTCTTCATCAAGTGGAAGGGAAGATATAAGAACTTCATCTTCATCAAATGTCTCGTCTAGATCTTCAACATGAGAAACTTAATCAAGATTTTCTTCAAGCTTTTCTTCATCCTCATCTATAGGAAAACCTTCTCTACAAAGAGCGTCTTTGAGCTCTTGGAAAGTATCTTGCAAATTCTGGGTAGTTGGACGATAATGCCTGAGAAATTATTCAATGAGATTTGTATAAGTTGGGATACTTCTTGGATTACATTTGTGTGCAAGCCAACTCCTTTGACTTGATTCCAGTGAAGATACAAAAATTTTCAGCAACACATCCTCATGTAGCACATTTAATCTTGAAGCATACTTCATATAATTCATGACATGGGTGACTGATAGAGCTGGATCACCATTAAATTTAGGGAAATTTTCCCTCCACTCTATAGAGCAATGATTTGGATATCTGAGGATATTCTGAACATCAAGAGAAGAGTACACCTTATGGAATGCCCATGGTAAGTCCCGTGAGGCCATGGTTCCATTACTTAGGGTAATACCTCAATGGAGTCATCATATGAGATCAAGGCTCATCAAAGGATGGAAAAGGAAATCATGGAAAGGTGGGTTCTTGGAAGGTGGAGTCACTAGATGATCCAGGGGATCAAAAAAATGATCAAAAATCAAAGTGCTCAAAATTGCTTGAAAACAAATTCATTGCGTAGATCTCATCCTCACGATCCCAACGCAACTTGAACAGGCTCAAATAGAGTTCGTATGAGAGAGATATCAAGTTCTGTCTGTTTTCCCAAACATGCAAAAAAATGCCGACTATACAGTGTTGGATCATGTTGTCATTGATGCCAATGGTTTGATTACTTGGGAGATTGTTGGATCATATGTCATTGATGTAAATGGTTTGGTTTGATTGATGTCATTGGTTGATGTCAAGTAATTAATTTATATGATTCCCTTG
>JASDQU010202507.1:0-19096 GCA_032191745.1 Picea mariana | reverse complement strand
CGTGCTCGTAAATACGTGAGAATGTAACCGAGTATACTTTTATCACTTTTTCGGACTCGTAATGGTTATACGAAAAAGGAACCCCCTCGAGTTCCCTTTAAGCTCTTTTCAGACTCTCGAAACATGAAAAGATTGTCGAGCGATCTTGTTCTTTTCACGCTCATTAAAGTATTTGAATAAAACATCTGTTGAGCAATAGTTTATCTCTTTTTCAGTCTCATTAGACTAATTTGCGAAAAAGGAACTGGGAGAGTTCTCTTTAAGTGTTTTTCAGACTCTCAAAACATGAAAAACTTTTGAGTTTTCTTTCTTTGGACTTGTTAAACAAACATCGAAAGGCCCATATGGGACCGAACCACTCCTTCCTAGGGTTCGTTAAACATACTTCGAGGGACTCGTCCGAAGGATGAGCTTACATTTCAAGCATATGTTATCCTCCTCAATCTTGTGTAAAAATAAAGAGGTACTCGCCAGAAATGGTGGGGGGGAAATTGGGAAATAAATGTATCTAAACCTGTATTCTGTGGAAGAGTTGCTTTTGAACATGACACCCTTTCACTCGCCTTGTGTCTAGGTTGGAAAATCCACTTGTCTCTTGATCATACTCCTATAAGATTACAAATTGGTCTATGATCCATGTTGTTGAGTTAGTGTTTCCAATACAGTTGTCGTGTCGTCAATATGTTCAAAGAGAAGTTCAACCCAAAAGGCCTTCTATTGCGTCGGCCATTTTTGCAGTCTTTAAGCCTTCTATTGCATCGATCGTCCTTGAGTTAGTCCTGAATCACTTGTTACTCTGATCTACTTCAAATCTTGTTACTTGTTTCGTGTCATTGATGTGGGATACATTAAGGCCCTCCTGTGACGAGTCTTTTCCTGTTGAATTCAACTCATTATCTAGGAATTAGACTTAGAAACTAATTGGTACCTTGGAACTTGCATGCCTCAATGGTAGGTTTCCTCTCTTTCGACAATGATTTTTCATTATTGACCCCTGATTGAGAGATTCCACCGAGTGTTCGATCTCAGCTCATTGATTCACATTCGTTGGATTGTACCAGAGTACCTTGGGGGTCATTGACATTAATGGTGATTTCCCTCGCGCTTGTTAATGGTATACACTAATGACTGGTAATCAAGTGGTTTCTACCGTGTTCGACTTCAACACATGTATTCACATGGTTAGATTCATACTATAGAGTGGTGGAGATGAAGACCCTGGATCTTTTCTAATAGATTCAGGTTGCATTGGAGTATGTTCAGTTTGTAATGTTGCATAGATCCACATTGTGTGTCTCATGGCTATGTTCAAATTTGAATATTTAACACATAGATCCACAGTGTATTTTTGGTGGCTATGTTCAGATTTGAGTCATATTGGCATGGATCCACAGTGTATGTTTGGTGGCCATGACCTATCTTACTTGACATGGGTCTTCACATGTTGGCATTTATGCTTTGAGTCATTTGTATTCTGAGTATGGGAATGCCTACCTCAGTGATGATTTATTATTGTACTGTATTTCCTTGTTTTTTGGCAGGTTTCCGACCGACTGTTCCTTGTTCCCTACACACACTCGACAAAGTATTTCAGTTATCACTCTGTTCTAACTTCATACTTTGGGGGGCTCTCTGTTACACATTATTTTCGTCATCCCTATGACCGTTAATGATGTAAACCTATATTTTTCCTTCAGAGGGGTCAGTGGCCTGAGTTCCTGAAGAGAGAAGAGAGAAGAACTTTTCCTGAGAAAAGAAGTTGAATTTTCCCTTGTAAAAACCCTGTAAAAAAGGAAGTTCGCAGGTTGCTATATAGGCAGGGTGCGAGAATGAATGATTCTTGTAGGTTACACCATAGCTAGGGTGCGAGATGTTCGTAGGTTGCTCTATAGGCAGGGTGCGAGAATGCCTACATGTGGGAAAAACAAGCGTTTTCTCGAATCTTCTAGAAGGAGAAACTTCCATGGTCAGGTGGCATCCGAATGGTTTGGATCTTACTCGCTTTCATGATTTAGTGGGATCATCCTAACCTCCTCGCCTTATCCTCTTCAACTTATAAAAGGAGAGGAGTTCTCATGGAGAAAGTTAGCTTTTTGTTAGCTTTGGAGGCTTTTGGGATTAGCTAAGTTGGATTTGGCTTGGTATTATTAGCTTGGTTAGAGTGGATTTGAGATTTGATTTGTTAAGATAGATTGTGAATCATATCTATGCTCAGAATTCTTGGAGCAAGAAGTGTGCGGGGAACGAAGGACAGTTGGAAGGGACCTTACGACATCAAGGCCATGGTTGTAATCTCTCTTTCACATTTAATATGATACAGTAATATGATTCTTTCCTATAAATCTTGTTATGTTTTATTGTATGATTCCTTGATCACATACATAGGTTTATATTGAGTTTATGCTATTACTATCACTTTGGTTGGTTGCGTTCTTTTGTAGGTTCATCATTGTATGAGCATTGGAATGGAGCTAGGATGGCGATGGTGAGAGGAAGCGACATTTAAACGATATGTCACCCATTCCTCTTTAGCTAGTAAATTCAATATTTAAAACTTAAGGAAAGCGTCATGTTCTGTCCTATTTCTTCTAGATCTAGGTGGATCTAGGGAGATCAGTTAGTGTTCGCACCTACCGATTAGTCCGATAACACATTCTGCCTCACTTACTGCACTTAAATCTGAAAATTGTATGCTCCAACAGGCCCCTGACATTAATCTATGGTTTGTCCCAAGCCACTCAAGCAATGTGTACCTCATGTACAGATCTCTCCAGTTATTGGAACTTCCTTTCCAGTTCATCCACTTGGCTCTTTGCCTGTGCACTTTTCTCTATCAGGTTCTCTACCACCTGCATTGTGATGTGCTCCTTCAACACTTCTCTACTCTCCAAGTGCACCTATTTTAGTCTACTTTTATCTAGTTCTAGATCTGCTATCATCTTTTCAACTTACTCCTGTAGGGGCTCCAACTGAGCCTGTCGTGCTTGTTTTTCCTCTTACGCAACCCTTACCTATTCTTGCAATTTTTTCATCTCCTACACGGCCCTCAGTCTCTCTGATATGGGCATTTTCTTCTGCCTTTGCTTTAGATCCTGGACTATCAGGTTCTCTACCACCTGCATTGTGATGTGCTCCTTCAACACTTCTCTACTCTCCAAGTGCACCTATTTTAGTCTACTTTTATCTAGTTCTAGATCTGCTATCATCTTTTCAACTTACTCCTGTAGGGGCTCCAACTGAGCCTGTCGTGCTTGTTTTTCCTCTTACGCAACCCTTACCTATTCTTGCAATTTTTTCATCTCCTACACGGCCCTCAGTCTCTCTGATATGGGCATTTTCTTCTGCCTTTGCTTTAGATCCTGGACTATGGCATTCAACTTTTCTTCCCTCCGATCCAACTGTTGGACCCTTTCATCTTCTATCAGGCTCATCCATATCTATGCGGTCCTTTCGTAAAGCTCTGTTATTTCTTTGATTTCTAGCGCAATCCTATATGCTTGTTTTGTTTTTTGTTTCTACCTCTCTGATCTAACTTCTGGAGGTGTGGTTGGTGTAAGCTTCCCAACTAATTTGACTATCTCTTTTTTATATCCCTCGATCATCTGCGCTATGATTTTCATATTTTCTTCTACGTTGAGTTCTCCTCCTAGTGCGCTATCTGAAATTGTTTGAAAGACTTCTTCAAGTCTTTGCACCAATTTATCTGCGTGTCATTTACCCTCCTCATGTTTAATCTACACTTCTTTGAAGACGGTCTCTAGCACCTTCGTTTCTACCTTAGTTGTCTCCAAATTTGTTGTGTCCATCCTTTCCCTTGATTGCACTTCTTGCACCACACTCATCTATAACTTATATAGTGCTTTTGTTGGGATCTTGGATAATGGCAAGTCCAATTGTTCCACGTCCTTCAAGGTTCTCTGCGTTGTTTCTTCATCTACTTTTAACATGCTCTGACTGATCTAAAACGTCGTGCTTCCCAGTATTTATGTTTGGACTGTCTCCCCTCCTTCATGAATAGGTACCTCCTGTGTTGTACTTCTTTGTTGTGTGACATTGAGATGTAAGCTCTCCAAAACTTCTTTGACTTCCATTATCTTTTTCATGAGCACTTCTCTTTGAGATTCTATGACATAGAGTGTTTCTTCTTCCCAGTCTTGTACCTTGTCTTCTACTAACTCTGCGTTGACCTCTGTGATTTTGAGCTCAATGTGATTATTTTGTGCCTTCACCTTATTTCTTTGTTCTCCCATCTGCATGGTTGATTTCCTCTTTTCTTTTTGCATAGATTTTTTTGCCTCTGATATATTTCCAGTCCTTGTCTCTTGTGTTAGGACTTCATTTTTCTTCTACACTTCTCTATTTTTCCCTTATGCACTGTCAGTTCCTAGCATTGAGGCTCTTGTTATTGTTTCCTTCTTCCTTGGTTTCTTTGTTGTTGTACCAGTAACTATAGGTTCGTTACACTCTGTTGCTTTTCTAGTATTTGTTGTGGGGCTACTAGACTTCTGTGATGTGCCAACTTATGCCTGCTCTTTACCCTTTCCTCCTTTCTTAACTGCTACTAGCACCTTCCATTGATCCGGCCATTCTGTGAGTAACCAATAGAATTCTTTTGTTGTAATGCAATAATGCATCATTAGACATGTTTTCTTAGGCTCTCTTCTAGCTTGTATCCATGTGTTATGCATGGATTCTTTAATGTTGGCTATCCCCTCATCCTCCTTCACCACTTCAGGTGAAATTCTCCATGTATTTGCAATCTTCTCCTGCATCTCTTGAATGTACATGCCAAAAATGTTGGAGTTGGATTTCCTTTGCTTGGYACCTGTGTTATGTCGCAGGGTTTCATATCTCKCTGYGCCACACCTTCATGTTCTTTCACAAAACATTGAAAACTTAGGTTTTTCCCATGCCTCCAAGGCTATCAAAATTATCATCCAGGAATAGTGGAACTTTGTTCCAGCATCCTATGCATCTCTGCAGTCTTCTAAGAAGAGGTTGAGAAGATACGGTGCCCAACTTAAAATTGTCCCTTTTGTGCATTGTGCAGCTACTGCAACCACCCCTGTTGGTGCCTCTTCTTTGCGACATTTCCTAAGTAGTTTGCAGGCCATCAATTTTGTCACAAATCTAGTAGTTGGGTCATTGATGTTTTTAATGATCATCCCTCTGCTGCCTCTTTCCATTCCAAACGTTAACTTCACTTCCTCCACAATGGCCTTTTTATTTGTTTTATCATCAAGGTATTGCTCCGGCTTTACCCCATCTATTGGCAATCCTATCATCTTGGCAATTAGGTTGACATCTATCGGGACAGGTTTGCCAATCCATAAAAATCCTCCATGTACATGCACAAAAAGTTGTTTGATTTATGCATTTACATATTTATTCCTTCCAAAGTGATGGATTTATAATAGATTCATTATGCAAGAGTTGTAAAGTCCAGTTATCCACTGTTTAGGCTCCATAATCAGGATTCCTTTCAAGGTTGACCCCTTGTTTTCCATATAAACCTCATGCACAAGCTCTAGGAACTTGGCAACCTCTGTCACATCGTGATCGGCATACCGCAACTTGGGAAGACATCCCAGCATATCTTCCACAATGAAGACTGAGTCCAGAATGTGGGTCACTGACAATAAAAATTGTGTTTGTGTGTGCGTTGATGCTATTGTTGCCCTTTTCCTCGAAGGCCCTCTTCTTGTTTCTTTTAGGGTTTCTTCTTCCTGCAATTCCTCATCTATGGCACGATCATCCTCGACCTCTTAGTTTTCCTCTGCTATAGGTTTATCTAAGTTTGTGTTATCATTGTCATATTCACCTTGTTCGCCCTCCATGTGCGTTGCTCATAGGTTTTTTCTGCTAGGATTTGCTTTTGTCCTAGGGTTTCGTTCTTGCGCCACTTGGTTGACTTTTGTTATTTCTTCTTGTGGTTTTTCTTCTTCAATCCATGTTGGACTCATGGATTCAATATTTGTAGTTGGAATGTCATCCACATTGACCACTCGGGTCGTTTCTTTCGGCGGTATGTTAGTGCTACGGGTTCTTTGTGCGAATTGACTTTGTACTCTGAACTTTAGCGGCGCCATTTTCTTAACTCGGGGGAAAATTCTGTTGTAGATCTCGGTTGGGTTCTTCACAAATTCTCACTTACTTGGACTTTGTTTTCTCTATCACTCCTTTGCTCAAAAATCATAAGTAATTTGAATTTTTCCTGATTTTCCCCCTTTTATAGACTATGTCATTAATACTCTGACATGCCCTTCTTTTCAGTTCACCAGTTTTTTACTTTTCCGGTCATTTCTTGTCTCGTCGCGCAATGTTTACTTTTCATGCCCGTAATCTTATGAATTATGTTGCACCAATTTATTTTTTGTTGCGCATTGTTATTCTCAACTATATATCTACCACTTATTCTCAATGTTGGTTCTCACATGGCTTCCCATGTCTTCTTTGGCAGAACATTGACTTCAGACCCTGGGTCTAGTATAATATCCCCCATATTGAAATCTCCAATGTTTGCATTCAACCTGAATTCCTTTCTTATTATTCTCTTCTTACGGACATGATTCACTCTTTTTACCCCTTCTTCCCCATAATTACACTTTTCTAACAAACTCTGTTGTACTTGTAAAGATTTTTTATCATTCAGCAATTTTATGCAGAACCCCAAAAAGTTTCTTAAGTTACTTACTTGCTCTGAAGGTTTCTCTTTATTGGTTTGATCAAATAATGGAGGCATGTCATACATTGGTATCTCATCTACTGGTTTTGTTCCTGAAGTAGACTCGATATTTTCTTTCAGAATCTCCTCCCTAGATTCTTTAAATATCTATTTTTCTTTGCATACATCAAACTTTTTTCCAGGCACTGTATTCTTCCTAACCCACTAACACCTATCATGATCCTTCTTTGATGCATCTTCTCCTGTCTTGGCTCCACTTATAGTAACTGTGTTGATCTTCTTCCCATACTCTTCTTTGTTTTCCCCAACAATCCATTGTACGTGTTGATTGTTCTGGTTCCTCTTGTCCTATATCTTCACCAAAAGTGTTAGACAATCTTCTGTCTCATGGTCTGTTGCGTGAAAATACATACATGTCGTTGGTGGTTGTGGGCAGTCTCTTGCATAGTGCCCTAGTTTTTTATAGTTATGACAAACTATTGGTCCTCAACCTCCTCAAAACCCTCTTCCTCCGCGGCCTCCTCCTCTGAAATATCCTTTGTTTCCTTGATTATCTCTATGTGGTGTATTATATTGAGGTTCCTGAATGTATTGTGGTTGTGCATTATTATACTATGCTGGTGTTGTGCACTAATGTGCGTTGTTATAGTGTGGTGGTTCTCCAAACTGTTGTGCATTGTTGTACTGCGTTTGTGGATAAAACTATTGCACAATAGTATAATGTGGATGTTATGCGTTGTTATATTGTGTCTGTTACGTAGGTTGTCTTGTTATGTGTTTAGCTTGCACCCTATATGTATCTGAAATCCTCTCTTTCATCATCTCCAAAGTTTTGCAGTCCTTGTCTTCATGTCCAACTGACTTGCAAAAAATACAAAATGTACTCTTTGGTATTGTCTAATACTTCTGCATCATGGGAGAATGATAGGGATCATGCCCATGTGTTTTACAAATATCAAACCATGGTCCTCCTGAAGATAGAGGGTTTGGCATACCCACTCCAATATACTGCACAAATAATGGACATTCATTCTTGTGATGCCCTTTAGTTCTGCATAGTGTGCAACAAACATGTTCCCTTTTTCCTTACCTTTATTCCAATTGAACTAAAATGTTAATTTCTTCAGGTCTTGTCTCAGTTCTTCCATAGTTGGATCTGTCTGCTTATATTGATTTTCCTCTAACTATGAAGTTGCTTGTAGGGCCTCAGCCTGACATTCGAACTTTTTTTGTCTCAAAGGATACTTCAAATGTGTCAACAAAGAGTTAACAAATAAATGTCGATGTTGCATATCAGTAATAGGGTAATTCAACTTACCTTTTAGTCTTTTAAACTTTTGGTCCACCTCCCAGACTGATTCTCCTGGTTTTTGCTTGATCTCTATCATTTCAGTCATGAACTCATCCTCTGAACTTGGTTTCTGGAATTCATTGATTAATTTCCTCTTTACTTCTGCTACAGTTGTAGACACTCTCGTTAGATTATTTGTTGTGAAACCCATGTACCAGTCTAATGTGCGGTCTATGAATGTGATTTCCAACTGCGCAAACTTAGTATCCTCATTTGTAATCTGCTCAGCTGCCCATATCTTCTCACAAATAAAAAAATGTTTTTTTGGGTCCTCCAACCCTTCCCCTCGAAACTTTGGTAACCTAATAGTTGGATCTTGTCCTGCCATTGTGAAGTTTGTTGTACCACCACCTCCGCGAGGTGTAGATACTTGACTACTACTTGTTGAACTTACACTTCTGCTTGAGTTTCCACTAGACCCACGTCCTGTAAAAATTCTTCTACCACTAATCACTTGTTGGTTAACCTGTTTTTCTTCTTCAGATGTCTTAGTCGCACATGAGGTTGTGGGTTCCACACTAATTCAGATATGCAATGGAGAGCCTTCTTCACCACCAGACCCCTGACTTCTGGTTTTCCTCTCATGTGTGGTGCGAAATATTTCCTCAATCTACCCTGTCATACAAAGATCCTCTACCTCTTCCTCATCACTTTCCAAGCCCTCTCTCTCGGTTACTGCCCTCTTTTTACTATTGATCTTATACTGGTAGGATCATCCATTGCGCATCACTCCTACTTTCCTTATTATTTCCTTAGTTTGTTCCTCATCCATCATTATAGGGTCCATTTCTTCCTTCTTCTAGCATCCATCCATAGCCTTCTCCATATCTCAAATATTCCTTAGTGCTTCCCCCGACTCCCCCATGTGCGCAGAGTGATTTAGTTTTCTGATTTCGTGGTCATCGCACCTTTATCATGCAACAAGATATTAATCGACGTGTAAAGAGACTTGATGTACCTCACTATGGGTCCCTTCAAAAAATCTTGCTCTGCAACAGTATAAGACTTCGTAGTATCGACTACAAATTCAGTAATAAACCCCGAAGTAATACTATCTAACCAAAATTCCATTGCACATGTGAATTTATTATTAACCCTTTCCAGTCATGCAATGTTCTTAACAGTCCACTATGTTGGCCTTATCCAATTAGTTGGATGAGTATCCTTCAACCTCAATATCCACTCCTATAATAGCTCTAGAAAACAATAGAAATATGCCTCATGCAAATCAGTAAACACATACCTTTGCAGATACTGGCACGGTGTATATCTGGAACTTCTATTATCTTTCTGTGCGAACTCGAGTTGCTTTGTCTCCAACCATCTTTCAATCTCTTGCTTTGTAGGGTTCCATGGCCTAAACATTCCTTTCTACCACTGCATCTTCTTCACCAGATCCCTTCCAGGTTGTCCTTTTGAGTTCTAGTCGGCAACGAAACCATTTGTTGGATGCATGGGCTAACCTTGATTCTACCTTGGTTCTCCAACAAAACCCTATTCACCATCAGCCCTTCTAGTAAGCCAAAAGGCTACACCACGCATAAAGTACACAGTGTAGTCTCGCCCAAGATGGATTTTGGGTGATTGCATGACCCAAGTGTCTGCAATCATGGAAGGGATTGGGGATGTTCCTTTTACTTCTACTTATACTTTAACATGCATTCTACCATAACATTCATAAAATCTACTAGTTTATCCATTCAACAACATTCATTATGTATGATTATTCTAGTGCACGTTGTAAATAAACCCTAATAGATGCATTCATTTATTCATTCATTCATTATAAAGCACATAAAATCAACATAACACACATGAAAACACCATTTTACCGTGGTTCACCCCCCCTGGGCTATGTCCACAAAGATCTTCTGCTTTATTTATTCTTCATCAAAATAGCGTTGTGTGCATTACATCATAGTTTTAATACTGGTGAGACTTACCAGTGTCACACCAAGCTCCACAGCTTGCAAGCTGACCCTCAATTACACTCCAAAATCGACTCCATCTAAGCTCCGCAGATCTCAACAACACCAATACTTTGACTTAGACTCAAAATTTTGCTCAAAGTACTTCGCTCATGAAAGAGTGATAATGAACTACTTCACCAAAGACACCTCAAGCTACCTCATACATCTTCTATTTATACTACAAAATGGGCAAAACCCTTACATTATGAATCAAAAGCCCTAATTCTAATTGAACTCCACTTTCCCACTTTCTAACTATCTTCTGCGCGGTTTGTCTTCGATCCAACCATTCCTTACGTTGATCTTCCTCCTTTCTTGGCGCGCTGCTTCCTTTTCCCTTTGTCGCGCTACTTTTTCTTCCTTCATGGTGCGTTATTTGCTTTGGTCCATTCTGCCTCACTTACTATGCTTAACTCCCAAAATTTTCTACTCCAACACTCCCAAAGTATGGTCTAAAAGGAACTGAGAAATCTGATATCCATGTATGAGATTATGCTCCTTGGTTTCCCAAAATGCACTTAGACCTGTTCAAAGAACAAGTTTGATACATCATGTCCTTTGATGATATTTTTACAAGACATAAGAATTCACATCTTATTGAACCTATCAACTAGCACAAACAAATAGTCATGTCCCTTCCGAGTTGTTCGTAAACCTCCCACAAAATCCATAGAAATGCTTTCCTAAGGTTGAGTTGGTACAGGTAAGGTATGGTATAAACCTTTATTTCTATTAATGGGTTTGTTGGTACAACAAAGTATGCATCCTTTAATATACCATGCTACATCTTCTTGTATTATGGGTCAATACACATACCTTTGTAAGTTAGCAACTGTCTTCCCAACACCGAAAATGTCTTATAACTTTGGAGGTGTGAGCCTCTCTAATAAGTTTCAATCTTGATCCTTTAGAAACACAGATCTTGTCTAGCTTGTAGAGTAACCCCATTCTAGAGATGATAGTTAGCCTTGCAGTCAGCTTCTTCTTAAGGAATTTGGCCCTATAGTTCTTGAAACATCTCCTTGAAGTACTCATCATCTATGTATGACTCTTTGTATGCATCATGGATAAAAGGCTCCATGTGCATAAGAGTTCCCAAAGTTGTAATATTGGATGTGGATGGCCTTGAAAGCATGTTCGCAAACTTATTAGTGATTCCCTTCTTATATTTGATGACTATATGAAATTTTTGTGAAAACCCCATCCACTTGTATTATCCAAATCATTGAAGCTTATTATGGGCCTGCAAATACTATAGTAGCTGGTGATCTCTATGGATAATAGTTTTCTTTCCCATCAAATAGTGCTTCCACTTCTTAACATATTGAACCAAGGTGTAGAGTTCCTTATCATAGGTAGGGTATTTTAAGACTACCCCATGAAACATTTCATAATGATAGCATATTGGCTTACCTCCTTGCATCAAAAGTGATCCCATATCATACCCACTTGAATCTTCCTCCACTTCAAAGGGATTCTACAAGTTAAGCAATGTAAGAATTGGTACTTGACTAATCTTTCATTTCAACTCGTCGAAAGATTTATGCTAATTCTTTCCCCACTAGAAACTCTTACCCCTGGCTATTATGGTGTGGAGTGGTGTAGCTACCACTGAAAAGGATGCTATGAACTTTCATAGCTACTATGTTGCCCCAACAAAGCTCCTAACTTCGATGGCCTTAATAGGAACTAGCCATTTTATGATGACCTATCTTGAGCTCCCCTCCAATGATCACATACCCTAAATTTACCAATGAATGTTGAGCAAACCTTATTGAGGTTATCTAACAACGACTGTTTTTTCAGAGTCTCTAACACTTGCATGAGATGTGAGATGTGTTGAAATTACTAAGACAACCGAGAGGGGGGGGGTGAATCAGTTGTTATTGTGCTTAAACAATTTTAAGTCTACTAAACCATTTTTAATCTTTCTCCAAGTGACCATCAATATTATACAACATATGGACAACATAAATAATGTGCATCAGTCACACATAAGATATACACAGGGACAAATTTTCACCAGGAAACCCATAAGGGAGAAAACCTCTTCTTCTTCGAAATGATAGGCAATCTTTTAAGTTCTATACATCATCTATAATTGAGCACCAACTCAATGTGATGCTACTACCTCTATTTTAGAAGCTCCAACTTGTTTGAGAGCACCAACTCTCTGGTTTCTCTAGCACCCACTAGAAGGAAGCACCAACTCCCTGAGTGTTCCAGCACCGACTGGATGGAAGCACCTACTTCCACTTATACAAGCACCAACTTGCATACAGAAAACTCTGTGTTTTCGTGAGCACCACCTTGCCACCTTGTTTTTCTAGCCACAACTAGATGGAAGATACAACTTCCAATATTCAAGTACCAACATGAATATCAGAGGACCACAGTCCTCTCTAGCACAGCCCTACCTCCCTGATTATAAATAAATGACTGAATAACCAACAATACAGATATATCAATTCTTACCACTTCTTCACTGTCCTGCAATTCTTCTCTGTTACACTATTATTCTTCTCTGTTCATACTTGGCTTGACTTGTTGTCTCTTTCTATCTATCCTTCTCATGCTCTTTGATATGTGCACATTTTGCTCTCTTCACCTATTATGTTCTTTTCAGCTTATGTTCCTCATCTCTGAGTTTTCTTCACACTGCGCATACTCTAATTTTACCTTTCTACAGTTCAACTCATTTTTCAGTCCAAACAGCCAACCTCACACAGTCGTTGTGTTTCCCCTTTCATTCACACCAGCCTCATCAGTTACACATCAAATATCCTTGGGAAAAAAAATGCCTCAACAACTGAATCACCAACTGATCAAGACTCATGAATCAGTTTTGCTAACTGAATCGTAACTGATCAATTAACTATGAAGTGCGACAGTAGCCCCTCGATCATATTAAAATTCACCTGCACCATTGGATTACAAGTGTTGGGTCTCGCGCTTATTCCATATGTCCATTGGTTGTCACCATAGACTAATCAGAATGTGTTTCGCATTTCGCATTTTGGCAATCCTGTGTCGAAGGGTCTCGACACTCCAAGTTGTGATCCCTGAAATGGAGCATAGCTTCGTTCGAGCTCCTCCCTCTCACATGACCACCAGCGGTGACCACAACCTACACCAAAGGGCGTTTCATAATTTCACATATTGACGTTTCTGTCATGAGTTGCTTCCTTGACTCCTCCAACTCCCGGTACCCGAAATGGAGCCTAGTTATGCTAGCTCCTTTCTCCAGTCGTCGACGATGTGACCTTGTCTATGACCAAAGGCCAGACCTTATCATGAGTTGGAAGGTTAGAGAATTTCCTTCCTTTGACTTTCCAGTCAATGAAATACCAATCGCTCGCCATGTTTCCTCTGCATCCAACGATCCACAACATACCTCGATCCAATGGTCCAGATCAATCCTTGATCTGATGGCCCAGATCATTTTGGTATTTCGCATGTCGTGAGTTGGAACGTTAGAGAATTTCCTTCCTTTGACTTTCCAGTCAGCAAAATGCCAATTGTTTGCCACGTGTCCTTCTTGATGATTGATGGTTCTCCTGCTTTCAGAATTTTGTAGGCCCACTTCATTTTGCACATAAAGATCATGCTCCTTCTTATGAATCCAATGACGCTCGATCTTCGGGCTCAAATCTGACACCTGAGATCTGTACTCTTCTACTGCGCGCTCCTCCTATCTGAATTCAAATCTAATGGTCATCAGGAATTCTAAATGGGATCCAATGATCATTGTTGATCTTTCCATTGCCATGCCTTTCCATTTCCATGCCATTATCGTTGCTCTACTGATCATGTTGATCTTTGCCCTGATTCTGCCATCAATGAAAAACACGCATACCCTGTCTTTTGTCTGTAAATATGACAAAAATCTCCCCCTTTAGCATTGATGGTTACCTGTTATAAGCATAACTTGCACAATACATGCTTACCTGGCATCGGGCCATCTCATAGCCCTTCTTTTCCAAGTCATCACTGAACAACTCTTCTTAAAAATTCCATTTTTAAAGGCCCACGCACCCTGATCCATTAGTGCACGCGTGTACACGCTGGCTGACTCACTACAACCCGCCTGTACCTACAAAAGCATGAAAAAAGGAAATTTGTTGTCAGAACACACGGCTTTGGGAAAGTTAACTAAACCTTTCGGCCATGCATGGTCGGTCACTCGACCAAATACCTAGCTCCTTCTAGCCTATAAAAGAAGGGGTAGGGATCCCATTTGAAAGGAGGAAAATCATAGTAGAGAAACTATACCCAAATTGGCATTCCCTTTGTCCCAATATTTAGCCATCCTTGTGCAAAGAGAGATATAGAGCAAAGAAGTTGGAAGCCAAAGAAAGAGGAGCCTAGGACCAGGATCGAGGAGTAGTGGCCAGCTTTATCATTGTAAGGTATCATTGTGAAGTTAATAAAAGAATTGCTTTTCCCGTCCCACCATATGAGATTGTCATTTGTTTGAATATTGATTGATGAATGATTAAATCTCTAACCCGTTAATCATAGATCAAATTCATGTGGAGTTTTTTGTTTGTCTTTTGTGAATGCAGGTCAGTTTGGGGAGGAGAGTTGCAATCAAAGAACAACCGCATGCGAAAAGTGATCGACACCAAACATGAAAATAAGGTACGATAACTTGATATCTTGAACTTTATATTCATATATGAGTAATGGGGGTTTAGGCCTAGGATGATGGTAAGAAGTAGTAATATTTAGGTCATTTCTGTGTGCATGATAAAAACCCTTAGTGCTAGTCTGTACGGGAGATTTACCCAACAACAGAATTGGCGACCGTACTGAGGATCTCTAGAGTTTTCTGGGATTGTTTTCTTGGATATTTTTGAAAAAAAAAAAATTGGTTTCAGCCTTTACTTTTAAAGTTTCTGCAAAAGTTTGAGCTAACAGAGATTATGGTCTTCCATACTAGTGATCTATGTTTCTTTGCTTAGCTAAATTTTTTTTTTACAAGAATCAATGAGGTACACGCAGCCTGTACAAGGCCTGCACGCGTGTACCCACGCCCTACCTTCATACAGCCTGCATGTACACGCTCTCTGATGAAGTGTCAGTCGCGTGTTTGAATTAAGAAAAAAAAAAAATTAGAGAGGCATTCATCCTCTCCCCTGTCAGGAGTGATCCTCCTCGAGGGTTTTTTGGATCTCATTCTGGTTTCTATGTTTGCAATTTTGTAGCTCGGGTTTCATCTCAGATTGGTTTTGTTCTATGAAATTTTCCCTGCATTGTTTTCTTTTTTCTGGAAAAGTTATTTTCTGAGTCTTCAAGAGGTTCTGGTTCTCAATACCAGTGGTCTATGCCAGTGTTTGATTGCTTTCTTTTTATTTTTGAAGAGTTACAAATGTACACGCGGCCTACATAAGGTCTGCACACGTGTACCCGCGACCTGACTTTACACAGCTTGCGTGCACACACTGGTTGTTGAACGGTCAGTCACACGCCTGTTGAGAGAAACTTTTGTTGAGGAAAAGGCAGTCATCCTTTTTCTTATCAAGAGTTACACCCCTCAGGTTTCTTAGTCTCTGTCATAGCAGTCAATCACTTAGGTTTGATCACAACAATATTTTTCTTTTTCATTAAGAAGTTTTCCTCAAAATGTTTCCTTTTACAGGGTTTTTAGACAAGTGTGAGAGTCCATTGTAATCTGCTTGTGTGTTATTTTTTGTGACTCTTTGTGATCTGCGATTAGGCCAGAATTTTTTCGTGGTCTTTACTTGTCGATATTTTTCCTTTCTACTTTTGCGAGCATTAAATAAATAAATAAATATTTTCACTTATTTGTTTGATTGAGTAGTTAGTTGCATTGATAAATAAGAAAAGTTTGCTTTCATAAGTTCTTGGATTTTTACTTAGAACGTAAGTAGCTCGTAGTCGAGCGAAATTATGTTCTGAGTTTCTTGTCCATAGATCTTAGAAAAAAAATAGGTTTGAAAAGTTGGTTAAAGATTTCATTTTGTTTCTAGCTTTCTATTTAGCTTTTCTTTTCATCTCTCAAAACATCACTAGTTTCATTTCCATAATCCTTGACTTAAGACAAGCCATAAAATTAACGCTAAATCTAAAATTAATTAGACTTTTTATGTGTGTAGGGTCAACCAACTAGTTTAGGGTTAGGGCCTTGAATTAGGTTGGAGAGGAAACTCTTCAACGCCATTGAGTCTGAGTTAGGGAGTGTCTAAATCTAGTATCGTGAAAGTTATCGGGGACCCCCCTCTAACACAGGGGCTAAACACGAGGTCTTGTAAGGAAAGGCAGCGGAGATAACCCCTCCAAAGCCGGACCAAGTGTAGTGGAGAACACATATAGAGGGCTTATCTTGGGATTCGGTCGATTGCATTTTCCACGGAGCTTCATGGATCTCGAATCCGTTCGAGGTCTTCAGTTGTCTTCCAGACCACTTGCTTTCGATACCCTTGATAGGTTTCGGCTTTGATACCCTACTCATTGTGTTCTACCCGATTGTTGACTGTACCCGCCTGGTGACTGTTCGCGCGCTAGCAACCTAGTTGCCTATCTTTCTAGGGACTCACACAGGTGACTGCGTGGGTATACCGCAGTACCTAGGACAGACATCGAACCACGCTTTGCAGAGTATACCTAGAGGGTGCTTCTGTATTCGAGTTGAACTTGGA
Source organism: Picea mariana (assembly GCA_032191745.1). Lineage (NCBI taxonomy): Eukaryota > Viridiplantae > Streptophyta > Pinopsida > Pinales > Pinaceae > Picea > Picea mariana. The sequence continues at coordinate 2,428 of JASDQU010202507.1, read as the reverse complement.
TCGGTAAGTTGCTCTAGTGTTGGTTGTTGTAATTGTTCTTCCAACTAGTTTAGTGATTGCTTGTTTTATCTCGTAGGGAATTTTTCTAGTGTGTGTTGTTTTTTGAATGAATAGAAATCCCTAGTGTGTCTTTGGTCTTCTCACACAGTGGAGGATCATGAGCTCCGCTGGTGACAAAGGCTTTTGGGCCTACCACTGGTTACACTGGAGCCACCCCCACCACCGCTAAGGTGAAAGCTAGACCAACGAGGGTCTTTTGAAGCAACCAGGTCATAGGAAATTGTGCCTGACAAACATCTAGAGGAACCAACCATTGAAGACCTCGGAGCGGAAGCTCTTGGTCCTTACAACCCTTCAATCACTAATCTACCGGTGCCCATCGTCGTACAGGTCCTACCTTATGAGCACCAGACAATGCCACACGCAGCAATGGAAACAAATGCTGCCACTTCTGTCGGGAATCCTTCGATTCCCACCACGGCTATCACTATAGGGGGTGTTCCACTCCCTTACCCACCGTCACCAGTTCGAGCCACCATGGCCTCGACTACCTCTGCTTCAAATAGTGGTCCGACCCCATCTTTGGCGACGACCATTAATCCTTTCTTACAGAGTGCGACAGGCCCTCCGTTTTCATGCGAGATGCCTAGCTCAGTTACAAGCCCTGTACTTACCTCCTCCACTACACAGACTGTAGGTCTAGGGGAAGGAAGCTCTAATGTTCTTCTGCCAGGGTCCATGGGGGGCATTTCAGGAAGTCATATCCTTCCTTCGTCCCTTTCACTTGGCAGTGCTCCCCAACTGTCCGTCGAACCAAACACACACCATAGTGCGATAGGAGTAGGGAGTCAAGGACTACCTTCTCAAAGTACGTCGATATATTTGACACCGTTTTCCTTGTTTGGAGAATTTAGTAACAACACTTTCTCATCAACTGCTTTTCTGACCGGGAACAATTCCGGTTATGGACAACCAAATCCTATGCAGGGTATTATTCCTGCATAGGGGGCACACCCAGAAATTCCTTCCACACCAGGACCTTGGAATACTTGGCAGGGAGCAGTTCCCTCATCAAGAGTGTCGATAGGGGGCAACTCCCTTCACAACCAATGGAACCCTGGGCAAGGTGCAGGACCTATGCCCATGGGATCAGCATGGGGCAACCCTTCATAAAGTGCTCTAAATGTAATGCAAGCCCAACCATCTACGTCCTATTTTGGGAATCAGTCGATGATGTCTCCTCAAACGCATAATTTATATGCTGGTCATGGCCATGGTTTCTAACAGAACCCTGGCCAGAAACCCAACTTTTCCTGGCAACCTGGTGCCAGTCAAACTCCAGGCCGCTTTTTTCATGGTTATCACCAGCAACCAAAACTACCTTTCTTGGCAACCTTGCATTTTCCTGAATTAACAAGGTTGTTGAATGACCCTATCTATCACGATCCATGTTGGCCCCCTATGCTGACAAAGTTGCCTTCAAACATACCCAAGTTTGAAGCCAAGCCTAACGAGGATCTAGGAGATCATGTGACTACCTTTCACCTTTGTTGCTCGTCTAATTCGTTGAAACATGACTCCGTTCAGTTGCGATTGTTTCAACGCACTCTTATTGGGAGTGTTGCGAAATGGTACATTAAGCTCAACTGCTCAAGATACTCATTCTTCGGTGAATTGGCAATGGATTTTCTAAACCATTTCCAATTACTAGTGAGATACGATGTCGGTACAGAATTGCTAGCCAATTTCTCACAGACAAAGGCAGACCATATCTCGGATCACATCCAAGAATGGAGACGTCGGAAGAGTTCAATTAAGGTGCCAGTCCCACCAACATTCCTGCTTGAGTGGTTCCTTAAGTCTTTGGTCCCCCAGTTATCCAAAGACGTTGCAACGTTGGGAGTGTTTTCCGAAGAAGATGCCATCATGAGAGCTCAACAGCTTGAGCTCATTTATTCTTAGTCTGGTCTATTGTACAAAGTCTTACCAGATGCACCACGCTCCATACTTGATAAAACCAGATAGAGAGCCAGTTAGATCCGACTTTAGAGCCTATTTGGGCTCAAGGTTCCCTCACTGATACAGACTCTTTAGACTTAGTCTTTCCCTTCGATGAAGCAATCATTGAGGCAATGACTAGTCCGGACAAACCCTGGGACGATCTTCATCATAGATCTTACTTCCTCCCGGAGTTAAGTAGAATTGAAGCAGGGGATTTCACTTTGAATATGACTGGAGATAGGTCTTGTCCTATCAACCCCTTGGCTACCCACACTACTTATTGTTTAAGGATAAATTCGTGAGTGCGGACACAGACCAATCTCCCCAGATCCACCTGGATCTGGAACAAACTGTGACAGAATACTACTCTTTCCCTAGTTCTAAAGTATTGAATGGACAAGAGAAGAAGGATGATGTACTTACTTTA